>PVHY01010677.1:0-50978 GCA_004024945.1 Uropsilus gracilis
CGGGGTACCACAGACTCAAGCAATCCCCAGCCTCAGCTTCCCAGGTAGCTGGGATGGCAGGCACGCGCCACCACGCCCAGCTATTTTTTTGGAACTAGGTCTTGCTACGGATCCCAGGCAGGACTCGAACCCCGATCCCTAACCCCGGCCGCTTCATAGGCTGAAGCTTACAGGCATGAGCCACCGTGCCCAGCCCTCAACTTTAAAATTTTAACCTAATCCTTGAAATAATAAGCTGTGGGGTAAAGGAGTTGATCAGTCAGGCTTTTTCCTCCCTGCTATGCATTTGTGGTATTGTGCCCTCCCTATGATTGTACAGGCCTGGTTCAGTGGGTGTGCACATGTATGAGTGGGCTCACCTGGGCGTAGGAGGTGAGGATAAAAGGGTGGCATCACCCCAGAATGGGAGGGGGAAGAGAAGGGAACAGTAGAGAATACCAGAGCGAGAAAGAGGCCAGAGAAAGCATGAGAATTCTTGGGGTCTGGGGGTTGCTGGGACTTGTGTGCCTCTCAGCCCTGACCCTCGCCCTCTCCTATCTGATCTGTCTATGTAACTGCTAGAACCAATAAAGAGCCTACCCAGATTGGGATGTCTGCACTACAGCTGGTGTCACAAGCAGGCTGGTTTTATGACGTAAGCAAATAAATAAACAAATGTATTAAATTGCTTCCAGATGTTCTCAGGTGTGAGAACGGTGTCTGCACCATACAGAAGCAGCAGGTCTAGCTCTGGCTGACTTCCTCACGCCCAGCTCTTATCCGTTTCCATTTTCATCACAGAACTTACTCCCTTCTTTGATCTTCGTATTTATCTGTCTTTTAAAAACTTGTCATCGAAGTAGACATAACCCAGAAGCAGAAAGTTGCACTAGGTGAGCTGCTGGATGGATTTTCCAGTGGTCATGGGGTTTATAAAATTTCATCTGTAAATTGTAAAATAGCCACCCCATGCAATTCACTATTTTAACCAACCATTTTAAAGTGCATGAGTCAGTGGCATAAAATAGACCCACATTGTCTTGCAGCCATCGCCACCAACCATATCCACAACTTTTTCATTATCCTAAACAGAAACTGTCCCCAAGAGAGGACCCTGAGTTCCCTCCCCCAGCCCCCAGAAGCCCCACAACTCTGTCTGCAGCTGGGATTTCACTGCTCTGGGACCTCCTGAGTGCTCGTGGACTTTTGATGTGAGCTGCACTGGCTGTGACCATGAACCAGACACCATGCACCTCCCATTTCTTTTTATTTGGTGTGAGTATATTAATGTCCAGCTGTGTGTGACAGTTCCCAGCCAGCAATGGTGCCTTGAACACTGTTCTCATGGATTTTTCTCTCATTTTCTGTCATCACCATGAGAAACTGCTGTGCGGCTAATGTTTCAGTGTCAGACCACAGACTTCAGTGTGAGTAATGGAAGCTGCCAGCTCCTCAGTTAGCTTCTCCTGCCTGTCACAGTAATAAGTGGATTTCTTCCCCTTAAGTGGATCCTGTTAAGTGCTCAGTGGTGGTAGGAACACCACCTCTTAGAATAAATTGAAGCCATGTTTGAAGGATGCTGCAATAGCGATGATTTCTGAATCTTGCTTCATCTTCGCTGAAAGACTTGCTTCCTAAGTATGGAGGTTTTATATGGAGTGTCTGTTTAAAAGAAAATGTGTTAAATATGCAGTTCTGCCACTCTCACCCTGCTGCCTCTCCTAAATCTAAATCTTGTTTAGCTAAAATGAGGAACATCTGGAGATTTTAAAGGTCTATTTCATCAAGGAGAAAGGCACATCTGGTTCTGAGTATTTCTGGAAAATGAAAAAGGAGACTAGGAATTAGAAAGAATTGCAGCATGTGGAGAGAAATGGCCATGCCATGTCTGAGAGCATGAGAATCATGAGGACATTTGGTTGGGAGGAAACAAGTAGTCACTCAGCGTAGGCTTTCTGTCTCTGTGGAGTCTTCTGGTGAACAGTCCAGGCATCAGAAAATGAGCCATGAGTTTGTATTGGGAGTTGGAGAAGAGGAAAATGCTTTCTCTCCACTTATAAATTAACAAGAACCAGCAGTCTCCTAATCACCATGGGTGTTTATAAGAAAATGTTGAGGATGGATGAAATTCAATAGATTAAATTATTGTTCTCAAGTCATCACCACTACCTCATTTTAGAACTCTATCCACACTCTGTACCATGTGATTGTGTTATCTCCCACACATGTGGTTGGACTGTATGTCCAGGCCTCACCAATTTTGAGTTTCCCCACGTAACTTGCTTGGGCCCATCGGGCAAGATGGAAGCAGCAGTGTGCCAGTTCACTCACCCTCCTGTGCCAATGCCATTTGACTTGTGGAGGGCACATGAACCTGTCGGGCCAGGTCCATCTTCCTGCTCTGCTGACCTTGAGACTACAGGTGATAAAATCACATGCCTGTTGTCGACCTCTGAGTTCAGGGGAAGTTTGTTACAGAGCACTATGGTAGCAATAGATGACTAATACAAAGACCAAAATGCAGGAGCAGACAAAGGACAAGTGAGGCAGATGACCGACAGCTGAGAAAGCAAGGAGTTGTGGCATGGCCTTAGCATAGAGTAAGTGAGGAAGGGCTTCCAAGAAAGAATGAAGTGGACATGAGAGGAAAAGGGTACTGTCACTGTAGCTCACTGGGTGACATACTTCCATGAGCCTAATGGACCGTTCTTGTGTCTTTGTTAAGTATGACTATGTTTGGGAGGTTTCTAGGGAGGTATAATATTGATTTCTAATTGGGTCTAGATTTCTAGTTTGAAGGTCTAGTTGGGCTCGTGTTCACAGTATATCAGTGGGACAATAATGGGTGGAACATATGAGATCTGAGGACAGATCTCTGCTGGGAGGGTTTTGCTACCACTAGCTGAGATGCCTTGTAGAGTAAACCAGGGTTATTCACACCCTTCTGCTATCAGTCTCTGTAACCAGCATCTGTGGTATTGTACCTCCCCATGATTGTATATACCTGGCCCAATGGGGGTGCACATGCATAAGTGGGTTCACCTGGGCCTAGAAGGGATAAAATGGTGGTGTCACATGGGGTTGGGTAGGGAGAGACTCAAGTGGCTGTTTTCCCCTGTTCACCCCCCGCCAAAGGCTCTGACATTCTTAAGTTGTTGAACTTGATGATGAACCTACCCAGATTGGGATGATTACAAAACACACCCTAGTTTTAAATAGTCATTTAGCACAGGGAGATCAGCCCTCCAAACAGGGAAATCAGCCCTCCAAAGTAGAGGGACCTGGTATGAGCTGGGTTCTCCAAGGTCTTGTGGTCTTGGGGAAATTACTTAGCCTCTCCAGTTTGAGCTTTGTAGACAATTGATATAATAATAATGCCTACCCCATGGAATTGTCATTTGAGTGAGAGTGAGCTTTGGTACAATGCCTGGCACAGAACAAAGCCTGTTGTAAATTATCAGTAACTGCACCGCCATTTTGTAATGATTACTAATATGCCGTATTTAGAGAGAATAGACATTGTTTATCTGAGCCTAGATATTTAGTAAAGGTAGAATTCCCACCAAATGGATTGTTACATCAGGTCCAGCCCTGAATGCTCAGGGGGGATGCCCTTAGCCTAAAGCAACTCTCCTACCTGCACCTTCCTCCTCAGCCCACACCTGCCAATCTGCTGGCTTTGAGTTTCTTTCCTCTTTTTCTCTGGGAAGTCTGTTCATTCTTGGCTTGTAAGGGGATTGAAGGTGGCAATGGACATGAAGCAGCAGATGGCAGAACTCAATAGGATGCCCATCCTTTAGCACTAGCTTGGGCTGTGGGAAGTTCTGCTTTCTAGTTGGCTCGTTCATGACCAGTCACTCGCAGTGACTCTGAGTCTTATTATTTGAGGGCTGCCTCAACATTTTTTTACTTCTTTATATTGGAAAAGTAATACATATTCAGTGACTTGGAGACCTCTTGATAGGCCCCAGGGAGAGTGTCCCTCTTTTGGTAAATGTTCCCTTAGAATTTGGATTCCTTTGTTCCTACCTTTGAGGACCAGGTTCCAGATCCAGGCAGCAGAAAAAATCCATTTAATTTCCTATTATACCATCATCTCCTCACTTTCATCCAGACTGAAATCTAGCTAACCCTTTCCTCTGTAACTACTATCCCCTCCAACATACACAAACTACTGGGCAATTATATCCATTTCCCAGAATCTGGTATCCTCAGGCTATAGGTCTTAGAGTTGTTTTTATTTTCTCTGCTCAGGGCTGACTTCTCTTAATGAGTAAGTCCTTTCTTTTTATTTATTTATTTTTTTAAGATTTCCAAGAATGTTTATTTATTTATTTTTATTATTTTTTTTTAAGAGACTAGGTTTCTCTATGTTGCCCAGGGTTGTCTTGAACCTGCGGACTCAAGTGATCCCTATCCTTAGCCTCCCAGGTAGCTGGGATTACCCCAAGGAATTTGAGTGCCAGTCATATCACTGTACAAATAAATACCAACCTACATTATTACTATGCTTAATGATTAACATGTAGGTATAAACTTCCAGTTCTTCACACCTCACTTAGCTCAGAGCTCAAGGAGACTAGCATTGACTTTCCCTTTTTTATCTAGCAACCTTTACTTAAGGAATATGGTAACTTTTTTTTCTTTCCGTAAGTCTGTCCTGGCTCTCTGCCTCAAGCAGCAGCCTCCCCAGCAGCCTCCCCAGCAGCTTCCTCATCTCATCAGACTAATGGATAGGAGTCCATCGGGAAGGACATGACCGACTTGGGAAAGTCAGCTAGGAATAGGGCAGTAGAACAGCAGTGTAACAATGGGAAGTTACTGCTATCTCCCGCCTGAGGGCCCAAAGAAGGGCAGTTACTGAGCCTCAGAGAGAACTGTGTGGGGAGGGTCCTTTACAAGAGCTCTAACCTTAGGGAGAGGGTTATAGACAACTGACGCCCCACAAAGGGGTTGAGGGAATAAATCTTATGACTCTCTTCTTGCCTCCTTCTCCCTCCTCCCTCCCTCCCTCAGTTTTATTTCCCTCCCTCCTGTCTGATCATCCCCAGCTCCAAAGGAAGCTCAGGGATACAGTTTACACAGACCAGCCCCTGGGCACAGAACGGGGGTGGGGTGGGGGGGATAGGCAGTAGGCAGCTTATATCCTGAGATCTTCAGCCATCCCCCACTGCATATTGGATCAGATCATCTGCCCAAGGAGTTCCGCAACTCCATCAAATTCTGCTTCTCTCTTCCAAATCTACAGGGAACAGATATTGCACTTACATGTACTGCTATCTTTACCGTGTGTTATTTTTTATATGTTGTATATTTTAAAAAAATCTTAGTCACTTATTTATCTTACTCTGAAATGCAAGCCCAGGGGATGTTTGTGCTTCTGATGGCTTATGATGGAGACTGGATGGAGATGGTGATGGACCCCTTGTTTTTTGGGAGCAATGATTTAGAAAGTTCTGTTATAGCGAGAACCGCTCTGGTCCTGACGCTAGAGAGACCTGGTTTGAATGCCAACTTTGCCAGTTATTAACTGAATACCTTACACACTTTCTGAGCTTGTAAAATGGGAGTGATTCTCACAGCACTTGATTGGTGTAAAGATTAAAGGGGGTAATGAACATAAAGAGATTGGCATCTCAGAGGCACTCAAACTGGGGAAGGGACTGAGTTTTAATTACCTGTGGTCCCACCTCAAGCATAGTGTCTGGGCCATCAGAGGTAACTATTTCCTGCCCTGAAAGAATGCTGAGGTCCTTTGTATGGTAACTGGTGTTTCTTCTCCCCTAACTTTGCAAGGCTGCCTCTACCTACTGCTGAAGATTTACCCAGGTGAGCCGGGCATGGTGGCGTGTGCTTGTAAGTAACAGCTTATGGAGTCACGGCTGGGTCTAGGGATCGCGGTTCGAGTCCCACCCGGGGCAACACAGCAAGACCTAGTCCCCAAAAAATAGCTGGGCTTGGTGGCGCGCGCCTGTAATCCCAGCTACCTGGGAAGCTGCGACTGGGGATTGCTTGAGTCCGTGGTATCCCGGGCTACGTGAGCCTGCGGTTCCACAGGCAAAAATAGCGAGACCTAGTCTCAAAAAAAAAAAAAAAAAAAAAAGGATCCTATGGTAATCCACTCTACGTTTTCTCTTCCTCATTCTCTTTGTTTGAGGTTCTTTGACGTTTTATCTTGACGATGAGAGCAGAGCTGCACGGTGCCATCATGTTCTAGTTCCCATATCCTAGTTTACACTGCCCTCTGGTGTGTGCTTCTGGGAAAGCATTTCGCTGGAGGTCTGCGTGACTTTCTCTTGACATTGGGAAGCAATGTTTGCCAGAGTGTTAGGGGAGAAGATGTAGTGTTTAAGACCTCCCTTCCCTGATTTAACTTGCAACTCCTGAAGTTTGCCAAGCATGACAGGCACTTGACCGGTCAGCCATCAAGTAATACCGTCCTTCAGGATCAGGTTTCCTCTCCAGCAGGCACTTTGTGTTCTGGCAAGACCCAAAAAGAACAAGGTCAGATTTATTTGATATCGCTCTGCCTTTGTCTGGAGGAGTAACACCTAATTCTTAGAGCTGCCCCAGCTGCTCTCCAGGGCTCGGGGTGGCAGGAGGTATTCCAACCAAGAAATAAACCAGAATCTCCTCTCTCAGGTGTTTGCCTCAGCCCACCCACCACCTGCTTCCACCACTCTGTCTCCAGTCTGTTGTCCCTTCTCAGAGTTGGGCACTGAGTTGAACACGAAGTGAGGTCCCACAGGACAGATGGGGACATTGGGGCATAAAGTCTACTTCACCTTTCTTTGACCTCGCCATGGTACTTACCAGAAGCGTCTGCCTATTTTCAATTAGGTTGATTCAGGAAATCGTTCATATGCAAATGTCTTTGACATACAAAGACTGCAGCTTCATGACTCAACGTAATAGGTAGGCACAGACACCCGTTACATGCCAATAGTGGCCCTGGTATCCCAAGTTTTCTGTGTTCACTCAAACCCAGGTTCCTGGCACCAAAGGGTCCTGCACTGCATAACCCCAAGAAGAACCCTAAGCCAAGAGAAGGTTTAGTTGACCTCAGGAGGCTCATCCTACTGCTTCTGTGTATGTTTTGCACTAACCTCCAGGTCAGGTTGGGTTTGTGGTGTGCAGCCAGTGGAGGAGTCTCCTAACCCTGTTGTGCATGCAAGAGAACCCTAGAAACACCCTCTTGCTCCTCGGCGCTATGCCTCCTGGCTATACCCGCAGGGTTTAGTTGGTTTATTTTTGGCTTCAGGAGGCCACACCAGCACCCCTATCTTCCACGCTGCCAAAAGCAGTTCACCCTGGGTTGTTGTACAAGGAAAGCTGCTGGCACCATTTCTGGTCATACACAAGGTGTTCCTGCACCCCACCAAGCCTTGCAGCTAGTCACCTGCCCGGGCCCAGGGTAGGAGACAGCGAAAATTTTCTCAAGAAGGAAGGCAAAGGGGTGGGGTCCACGAGATTTTAAAACTGTGAAGAAATGGAAGGTTTAAAAAAAAAAAAGAGAAATGGAAGGTTTTAAGAGTCACAATCACCATGCACCCACCTACCCACCCATCAATTCACCCATTTATTCATTGATTAAAGAAGTGTTTATTAAGTGCCCATATATGTCAGGCAATGTGCTAGATGCTTAGTGTATAGCAGTGAACAAAACAGGCAAAAATCTGTTCTTCTGGCATTGCAGCATCTTGGGTGAAGTCATAACAACTATGCTGCAACCTACCTGACATTGTGATTATTAATTGTTAGTCTCTACTACCATTGACTGACTAACGGGCAAAATGATGTTTTTTAAACTTTAATATGAGAACATGTGGGTTATGAGAAAAAAAAGCAAAAAAAGCATGATAAATATTGTTTAGTTACAATTATGTTTGACATATCTATGCACAGAAAAAGGACAGGCCGGAAATAGCCCTAAATGTGAGTAATGACGTGGCCTAAGATGGCCACAATAAATCTCCTATCCCCTAGGTTTTGCACACACAAAAATATGACCTTGATTCTCCCATTGAGAGGAGTGGTCAAGTTTCTCTCTACATCCCTGACTATGGTAGCAATATAACTTCTGCCTGGTCTTCCTGGGAAGCAGCAGATAAACACGATGGCTATTTTGAACTACTGACTTACGTGTGATTTGTATATAGCAATAGATGGCTAGAGAAAATGGTTTATCTGAACTATTGCATGATGGGTCCTAACATTCCTTTTCTATATTTTCCCGAATTTTGACAATGACCACTTCATTTTTTAGTAATTCATAAAAGGTTGTTATTAACAATATAGCAGTCTGATTTCTTTTTCACTTCACTGAGAGAAAAATTAGGTCTGAATTTGTATTCGCGAGACTCAAACTAGACTTGCCAAATAGCTTTTCATGCAAGATTGATTAGCTGTTGGAAAGAATTACTAAGATAAATTCAAGTTGGTATGATGCACAGGGAGTGAAGATTTGGAGGAGACTTGGAGATGAATCTGTTTTCAGGGTGACCTCAGGCAAGCTCTTGCTCACATTCAGCTTTCTGTTTTGAAAAACACAGCTGGCTGCTGAAGGAAGATGGCATCCATCAGGGTGTCTAACCCAGGAAGGCCCACTGCAAGTGGCAGGCGATGCTGTTCGATGCCAACAACAAGTGGGCGTCTGCGGAGGGCTCATTCATTGCCCCCAGGGCTACAGTTCCAGTAAAGAAAACTGCGCAGAGAGAACCACGTCTCTAAATAAAAAACCTAGGAACACTCAGCTACTTTCCCAGGGGCCCTGGCCTGCGATGCCGGCCGTGGCTGGCGTCTACCTCTGTCCCTTTTCCAAGACGCCATCAGGTCACGTGTGGAAGGGCCTCAGCGAGCGCGACGCGGGGCCGGGCGGGAAGGGGCCGCCGCGCGTTGCCAGGGCAGGCATCGGAGCAACCCAGAACGCGCCTCTGCCTGAGGAGCGGACCGCGGCTGCGTCCCTCTGGCCCTTAGCTGGGGTTCCTCCCCTAGTTGGGCTGGCGGTTGTTGGTTGTTGCGGTGGATCGGCAGCATCCCTCTTGGAGGATCCCTTTGGGGAAGGGGGTAGGATGACCTAGAAGTGGAAAGGCAGTGAGCCTTTCTGGGGCTGGGGGGCAGGATGGGGCTGGAGGCCGGGGTAGGGGTTCAGCGGGAACTCACCATAGCTCTGGGGGCAACCAAACCGACTAGGGCCCCCGTAGAGGAAGGGAGACGCTCTGTGGTTAAGAGCCCAGCCCCGGATTTTTGACAGGCGGCCTAGTGGGCTTTCTGTTCTCATCAATACCTTCCTTCCTTTCTTTGTCTCTGGTTGCTTTTAGTGCTTAAAGTCAACAAGTGCATAGATGAGTCCATGTATCCAGGAATTGATTCTCGGGGCTGCCATATCCCCTCCATTTCCAGAGAGACCTGCGACAGAGAGCTGGAGAAGCTTGGAGAAAAAGGAGACTCTGGTGTGATCATGGTAGAGAAGAAATGCAGTTAAGTTCTAAGAATCCAGGAGGGGGAGAGTGGTTTTGGTGGCCATACTCAAGTGTGCTTGAGTGAAGGGCAGTGGTTGAAATATTAAAGGATGCTGCTTAGGGGACAGACTCTGTATTAATTCAAGACCCAATAAGGCTCAGATCAAAGTCAAATCAGAGATTCTCCTAAATTATGTTCCCAGACCCCCTGACAGCCTGAGTAGCACACTGAGAATGAGAAAAAAGGGAGCCAGGATTTGCCCTGCCTATTGCTTAGTCACTAATTGATGACACTGGGATTTGACAAAGTCATCAAATCCTACTCATATAATAGGGTTGTGATAGTTTATGAATGGGGCAGCTCAGGTGGAAATTGTCAGCACCTTCAGGAAAGGTTTAAATTCAATAATGGATGGTGACCTCATAATTGGTTCTTAAGGTAGAGTGGGTACTTGGGGTCCCTTTGCCTGGAAAGAACTGTATCATGGAGCAGAACAGCCACAGTCTGCCACAAAACCTCTGATTACATGTCCACATAGGCACTAACCTGCCAGAGGCGAGAGGCTTGTGTGCTGCAAGAGGGATTCCATCTCTGTTCTGTCTGATGGGCCATCAGATCTGAGTTTGGTCTCTGTTTTATACTCCAGGTGTCATGAGTGGGCTCATTCCCACTGGTAAGAGGGGCCAGAGCGGGCAGAGTAAGAACTACTGATGGCCCAAACTGGCTAAGTCAGCAAGAAGAAAAAGAAAAAAAGAAAAAGAAAAAGTCAATGTTCTAACTTTAAGTTCCAGACTTTTCTGCAGTTCCCAGGTTGATCTGAAGTAAATGAGGGTGGAGGCTAGAGGCTCCATATTTCTGAATTTGTGGTACCAGAAGAACATCAGCCCCTGAGACCCCTAGACCACATGACCCAAAGACCAGCGACTTGCTTTTCTACTCTGTAAATGTTCATTCAGGAAACCACACCTGAGCTCAGCTTAGCAGACTCCACAGATTCAGGAAGGAAGGAGCTCCATGACCCAGATGAAGGAAAAAAAGCGAGGTTGTTTGAAAGCTACCTTCCTAGATCTTTCAGTGGTTTGTGAATCAGATAAGCAGGGGTGTGAAATAATGCTGAGTTGAAGGGAATCCACATTAAACCAGCTTGGCAAGTGTATTTTCTCCGCCCAGACAGTTACGTTGTGTAAATCAGCTGATGAGACAAGTGTGGAAAGTGCTTTGGTTATGTAAGGTGCTATTCCTGCCTAAAGAAATGGAAATAATTATCTTGAATCCCACAGATGGTGCCATAGAAGATTTCTTCTGAATCTTCTAAATGTACTCCCGTCCCCTGGCCCCCCCTGCCCCCAGCTTCTTTCTGGTCACCAGACTCTTCCTTTGGTCCTTTTTATTGCATCATCTATTTTTTTCAATTGAAGTAACTGCATTATAACTGCATATAAATTTTAGGTGTGCAACATTATAAATTCACATCTGTATATTCTACATTAAGTTCACCACTAAAAATCCAAATTCACCATTAATTAGGCCTTTTTTTTTTTTTTTTTACCAGATTTACTTTCTTTCCTTCATGATACTCACTCATTTGGTCTGATAGGCTGAAAGTTTATTTTTAGTTCATTTGTTTTGTTTCTTTACTTACCACATATGAGCAAAATCATATGGTGTTTGTCTTTCTCTGTCTGATTTTTTTCATTGAGCAAAATGCCTTCTCGGTCCATCCATGTTGTTGCAGATGGCAGGACTTCAGTTTTTTGTTTTTTTTTTTAAATAGATGAGTAAAATTCCACTGTGTATATATCACATCCTTATCCATTCGTCTGTTGATGAGCATTTAGGTTGTATCATCTTTCCTTTTAAACATAAATTCTCTTTTTTTTTTTTTTGAGACTAGGTCTTGCTATTTTTGCCTATGGAACCACAGGCTCACGTTGCCCGGGGTACCATGGACTCAAGCAATCCCCAGCCTCAGCTTCCCAGGTAGCTGGGATTATAGGCACACACCACCACACCCAGCTATTTTTTTGGGACTAGGTCTCGCTGTGTTGCCCTGAGTGGGACTCGAACCACGATCCCTAGCCCCAGCCGCTTCATAGGCTGAAGCTTACAGGCATGAGCCACCGTGCCCGGCTTAAACATAAATTCTTTTAAACATCTTATTAAAACTTTATTTCATTCAGTGACTTGTTAGAATCCCCTAGCTCTGGTTTGCTGGGCAGGTATTACATTCGAATAACAGTGATCATGATAAATGGTTGTTTTTCCTCCTTAGTGAGATAACACGAATTTACAAAACTACCTTGGTTTAGGGGAAGAGGTTCATACCTCCTTAGATGTAGGTCACTACCTGACCCTCCATCCAAGCACCCATAGTCCTTTACTCTAGACCACTGAGCCCCTCCCTGTACTGTGCCCCCCATCTACCTTCTGTGGCCTCAGCCTTGTGATCACATTTCTTGGCTTCATTTTGATTTAGTTTTGTCAATTCCTTTGTTTGTTTGTTTTCTTTTCCCACTTGTGAGTGGAAATCACCCTGTACTTGTCTTTTTCCTGACTTATCTCACTGAGCAAAATCTCCAGTTTCACCCATGCTGTTCAGTAGTGTATCTGCTCTTCACTGCAGCCTAGTGAATTGGATGGGGGGAGTCAGATACAGGGAGAGGGGCATGGAGAGAGTAATTCCCACTCTGCACAGTGGGAGCAGCTGTAGCAGAATGAATAGTGGGTTCAGACTTGCAATTGGAGCACTTCTCCTGCCTGAGGAGATGAGGGAAGCCACCTCAAGGCCATATTTAAGTGTCTTCAGTTCATGTTTAAGGCCCAGTTACTTCTAGAAAGTTATTGCAGTCAGCTTAATCCAGAGAATGTGTTACTTGCAATTTAACAGAGAGACCGCCTTTCTTGTCTTCACCCATCAGACAAACTACAGGCCATCACAAAACTTCTTATGCAAAGCAAAGATATATAAATGTGACTTCACTTCTCACTGTTAAGGAATGTAATGCATTTAATGCACTTAAACTTTACCCCTAAAATTAAAAAAAAAATAAAATAAAAATCTTGTGAATGGATACCCTCAGACACCATCTGGAACAGCTAGTTTTGTCCCTTGTGATCTTTCAAGTTATCCAGTGGCAAACATATAATTAAAATATTTACTTGCTATGAAAAGGCAGTCACTGTTAAAGCCTATGGGCAAAGATGCAGAAGTAAATGCTAAAATAAATAACTTAGAACTTAACAACAATGCATCTTTGCCTGTGAGCTTATTTCTTCTCTTTATATGTGGATCCTTTCCGCTTCCTTATTCATAATTTTCATGGCATTTTGAGAGCTAGATTCTAGAAACATTGGATAAAATAGTGTGCACTTTTTGGGCTTCAAGTGACCTGTTTGATCAAATTGTTTTTCAATCAGGTGGAGACATTTCCACCACAATGTCCAACAATGACTTTCTCCAAACTTTGTCACCTTGGGCATTTGCAAATATTAATATTTTACTTTCAGTTCAGTTCTTTGATGATTAGGTGATATAAACATTTTCCAATTATATTGACTATTTGTATGTGTTTACTTATCTGATCATGGCTTTTGCTCATTTTTTTTCTCTTGGGTCCTTATACCATCTTATAAATGCATGAAAATTCATACATTTGCCATGACCATTAACTTTTTTGATTCTGTATGACATACATTGCTATCGAACTTTAAATGTGTATGTAGTCAAACCTGTGTACCTTGTGCATTTTGCCTGCAATGTGATATCTTTCTTATAACTTCAGCAGTTGTAGGTTATATAAACATTTATTTATAAAATTTTCAGGTACATTTTATCTTTTAATTTTTATATTTGAGTCTATAATTTACTTGGAATTTATTTTGGGATAAGAGATTTAATTTTATATTCCTTGAAAATGGTTAGTTTCAGCAATATATTTTGAATCATCCTTTCTTCATGAAATAAAAATGTCACTATCATCATATAAACTTTTTTTCCATAAATATTTTATACTTTATTCTGTGGAATTATCTACTAGGATTTGTGTCAGTACCATCTTGATTCTATAACATTAAACTACATTTTATAAACTAGAGTCTTGAATTTATTTGATATTTCTGGTTCTTGATTTCTTTATGCATAGAGTTATTTCTACTTTATGTTTGTTTATGGCCTCCTTTCCATTCCTGGTGGCTTCCTGGTGTTAATTTTTTTTCCCCTTTAAACTTGCATATATACATCATCAGTTTTTTTCCATAAGCCATAGTTGTGGTCTTTACTTCATTTATTTCTACTTTCATTTTATTCTTTCCTTCCTGATCATTTTGAGGGTTTATTCTGGTTTTTCTTTCTTCTTGAATCAATAGCTTAGCTTAGCTCATTTATTTTGAATTTTATTTTTTGGCACTATCACCCATCAATTCTTTTTTTTTGTTTGTTTTAATTTTTTTTATTTTGTAATTATTGTACACTATTGTGTACAAGTTTGCATGATTGTATGGTACCCCTTATTCCCCACCCCACCCATCACTTCTAAGCTGAACACTTGTCGCAGTTTGCATCTCTGAAGTTGACTTGGTCTTTCCAGTGCTGTGGCCCAGAAGCAGGTGTGAGTAATTGCCATGACTTTCTATATGAATGCTGAATAATGTGAATGTGTGTACATAGTTTAGAAGAAAGTTCCAAATGGAGGTTCACTCATCAAAGCCTGCATTCCCCCATGTTCTTGGTGCATGAAGATCAATTTAGCTTTAACTGTAGATAGCAGTGATTTAGTTTAAAATGATTTAGTAATCAGACTTTTGTGAGTAAAGTTTAAGGATGCCTTAACCAAATTTGTTGCTTTTATTTTCCTTTTTTAATTTATACACTTGAGTAAAATGTGCTTAAAATCTTTGTTAAAGTCTGAAAAAATGCTTCAATGGATATAAACTAAAATTTGTGGTAAGTTATAGTATCATAGGTTAATTGGCAATGTTTGTTCTTTGTGGTAGATAATAATGCTATTATAATTGATGGTGTCTTATATTTAGTGAAATATGAATATGCATTTAAAGCTCTAGTTTTGAATTACCCTTAGTTAAATCCCACAGATTTTGATATATAGTACTTATGTCATTGATCACTAAGTACCTTGTGATTTTCATTAGATTTCTTTCTTTTATATGGAAAGTTTAGAAGTGTGGTTTGAATTTCAAAGCATATAGCTGGTTTTTGGCTGTCTTTTTATTATTGATTTCTAACTGTGTTGCATTGTGGTCAGAGAGTGTGGTCTATGAATACCATAGTACTTTTGTGGCTTGGTATATGGGTGGTAAGTCTTTTCGTTGTCAGGGGCTTGTGCTCTCTTTTTTTACATTACGGCCTCCCTTTTCCCTTCTGTTGGGTTTTAGGCCATACCCTCTTCCCACCTCAACTAACTAGATAGATGGCCTTCATTCTTCCTGGGGCTGTTCTAGCTTCATTCTGTCTCCCATCGCAGCTCTTCCACACTTGGCTGGCCTGAGGAATCACCTGAGGAGCTTCATAAACATACCAATTCCCAGGTCTTCTCCGGTAGGTCTGAGTTAGAACCTGGGATGTTGAATGAGAACGCTAAGGCAAATGTCATAACCCACACATATTTGGGGAATTCTGTGCAATGAAATGGGACAAGATAGAATAGAGTGATGGAGCTAGAGTTGAAGAAGAGAAAAATCACTGCCAAATGTGAGCCCAAGTACCATTGGGGGAGGAGCACTTGTTCAAAATGCAGGTTTCCAGACCTCACTTCAGTGAGCATCTGATTCAGTGGATCTAAGTGAGATCTGGAAAGTTATATTAAAGCAGGTTTCCTAGGTGTTCGGATGCATTCTTAAGTGATACCCCACAAGTGGGCCTTTGTAATGAGAGTAAGTAGCTTAGCTGGCCTTTAAATTATGTAGAATAAAAATCACAGGCAAAGTCTTCTTAAGAGTAAAGGCTTGGGCATGGGGGTGGACCATCATAAGAATGAAAAAGATATGATTCACTTGCTATATGAATTTGAGAATCAGTCCAAGTGAATAAAATAAGAAGTGAATAAATAAACAGTAGTCCCACTGACATACCATATACATGTGAATTAGAAAATGATGTAGATGGAACAGTGGTCAGTCTAAAAATATACGCGGATCAAATAAGCCTGACTCTCATTTCTTACCATTTTCTTATAACCAGGGGCTACATTTTGTCTTCTGAGCTACTATATTCTGTACCTTTATTCTTTTTTTATTTTTGGTTTTTTGGCATTCCATTAAATTTTTTTAAATATATTTTTTATTGTATAAATTTTATTTACCTTTCTTTTTTTTCTTGTCTTTTTTTTTCTCTTGCCCTTCCCCTTGTCTCCCTCCACTCTTTCTTTCACTGCCAGTTACTGATCAATCTTTAGCTTGTTAGATTCTTCCTCTTTCCTGGAGCAATGTTCTTTTGCCCGGCGTCGACGTTGTTTCCTGGGGGACACAGTGGCCTGTGCTTAGTTTTCCAAGTGTATCTTTGCTGCGGGCAGCCAGTTCATGCATGTTTGTGTCCTTTCAGCACCTCCTCCTTCTTACTGGTCATCTGCTCCAACCCAACTTTTGTCATATTTTGCTCCTTCTTTGTTTTGAAGTTCTGGTCGCTGGTGTTGGGGGACTGTTTCTCCCAGTCGATGTTCGTGCAAAAAGTTTCTTGATCAGGATAGGCACTGGCAGGTGGCTGGTCTGGTTAGTTGCAGGGCCACTGCCTATCTTTTCTCTCCGCATGAAATGAGAGGGTGCTTAGCTCATACTGAGGGCATCTCTGAACCGAACATTCCGTTCCCATCTCTAGAGACCTCGGTGATTGTATTTCTGTAGTTAGTATCTATAGTTAGTCTTACAGCCCTGTGTCCCATGGCTCTGAAATGTTCATTGTTGGCCATAACTTCTTTTCTCCTCACCTCCCTCTTCATGTGTATCTGACACTGAATTAACATTTAGTTATTTCTGGGGAGGATTGACTGGATTTGGAGAGCACCAGAGGAGGTGATCCCTTCAACCCACTACCCTCCACCAAGTCCACCACCACCACAACCCAACTCTCTTCCCTCTTACCCTCCCTCCCTGCCCCCATGAGCCCTCTTCCCCTTCTGTGTGGGCAGGGGGCCTGGTACTTGGCTTCACAGCAAAGCTGGGCAGAACCCCATTGTCCTAGGCTACCTCATGTATGGTGGCCCGGTAGGGTCTCCTGCCGTCTCCTGTCACTCTAGGATGCAACTAGTTCCTTCCTACCTTACGGTACCCAGAACCCTGAAAGGATAGAGTCAGGGTGGGGGTTGGGGGGCCTGGTGCCTGGTTTCATTGCAAAACCAGGCAGGAGGGCCTGCTCTGTAACTTTATGAATAAAGTATTGCAGTATCCATTCATCTGATATTTTTTAAATGACTCAACTAGATGTACACCTATATAAAATGGTGAAAGTACAAACAGACTTTTGCAAAGCAGCAGTCACACAACAAAGTAAAGGTAATGGGTACACTTTATCTGATAGGCATTGACTTTTAGGGTGCCCTTCTCATATGAGTGATTGGGTAGTTATAATTCTTGTTCATTTATTTGCTCAAACATTTATTGAGCATTTACTTTGTGCCAGCACTGTTCTGGGTGCTACTGAGATGACTAAGACATGGTCTGGTGGAAAAAATGTATGTGTATGTGAATGACCATATTCTAGTGTGAGGGGGCGTCCAGTGGAGAACTCTGGTGGCAGGTTTTTTGTTTATCAGTCTTTCTATGAAAACAGTCTCTGGAAAATTGCATTGAATGACTCCCTACAATGTACAGTGATACTTATCTGAATTCAGATATCTGCTTAATTCAGAGCAGAGGAACTATGCAGGGAAAGCAGTGTAGCACAATGGTTTGGATTTTAGCCTTTGATGTCACAAAACTGTGATAAGATCTAGTGTATGTTTTCCAAGAGTTTTTGGGGAAGTTGCTTCACTTTCCTCATCTGCAAGATGGAAGGGTAAACAATACCTGTATCTGTAGGTTGTTATGGAATTTAAATGAGATACTATGTATAAAAGGTTAACATAACCCCCAGTACATACAAATTCTCAGCAACTACTAGTTGTTTTAAAAATATGTATATTTAGGGAACATGATAAAGTAAGGTATTTTCATGACTGTAATCAGGTGGTGATGTTGATGTATTACAGGTGCTAAGCACAATGATTTTCTGGATTCTAAGAACTGCTTTGCAGATACAACATCCTCTGTCGGAAGGTTAGTTCCTCTCCTTCTGTTGAAACAAGTGTAAGTGTCAGTAAGCCTCCAGGTCCCAGCAGAATGTCTTTTCTTCTTGAGTAAACAAGGGTGAAAAGCCATAAATGTTGGGGTAAATTCTGACCAGGAAGCCTGCAGACTGAGATGTAACATGACAAGACCGGCAATAAAATGAATTCTGGAGAGAGATGGTCTGGGTTCAGATTCCAGTTCTGCCTCTTAATGTCTGTGTGAACTTGGGCAAAATGCTTCATTTCCTTGGGCCTTTTCTTATCTGTAAAATGGGGATATTACCTTGTAGGATTGTTCTGAAGAGTAAATGTGTTAAAACATGTAAACTGATTAGAAGATACCCTCTCACATACTAAGTGTTGTGTAAATGCTGCCTGTCTGAAGTTCAAAAGCAGGCAAAATTAAACTCTATTTTTGGAATACATATGTCATGCATATACACATACACACACTTATTGTAGGTGGTAAATCTTAAGGAAAAACAGATGAATGGTTATCATAAGGGTCAGAATCAGAATCTCTGGGGAAAAGATACACAGATGACTTGGGGGGGTGAGGAAAGGATTGGCACTGTTTTTTTTTTTTGTTTGTTTGTTTGTGTTTTGAGACTAGGTCTCGCTATTTTTGCCCATGGAACCGCAGGCTCACGTTGCCCGGGGTACCATGGACTCGAGCAATCCCCAGCCTCAGCTTCCCAGGTAGCTGGGATTACAGGTGCACACCACCACGTGCAGCTATTTTTTGGAACTAGGTCATACTGTGTTGCCCCAAGTGGGACTCACACTGCGATCCCTAGCCCCAGCTGCTTCATAGGCTGAAGCTTGCAGTCATGTGCCACCGTGCCTGGCTTAGGATTGGCAATGTTTTGTTTCTTCTCTGATTATTTGCTTTACCATTACTTATGAAAGTGTATTTGTATTTTATAAACTTTTCTCTATATTATATATAATATATATTTACTATATACTATGTAGTGAAAAAGGTTGAAAACATTTTTCTAATTTTTCTTAATAATTTTTGTAATAAAAGTATTTTAAATTCATTGTGGCTATCTGAATATATAAAAGCTGTATTAAGAATAAAAATTACAATAACCCCATTAGAGAATCAGTTTTACTACTTTGATATATATATATATGTATATATATTTTTTATATGTACTCACGGTCTTCTTTCTTAAGAATGTGAGTATATATTTATTTTACACAATAAAGGTCATACTGTGCAACTCTTTTGTAAAATCTACTTTTCTCCACTCTTCCACAATCATCTGTTTATGTGTCAATAAACACATAAGCTCCTGAGAGCAGGGACTCTGGGTCCCCAGTTTCCACAACAGTGCTTGCTGAAAAGTATGCTTAGATAAATGTTTGCTGAATTAATGAAAAAAGTCAGGCAAAAAGATCATTAGTGAAAGAAGATACTTTTAGAATTCCTTTATCCGTGTAATCTTTTCTATAGTTTGTTCAATAGTGTTTAAAGATTCAGGAGAGTCATATGCTAACAATGTTAAAGGTGTCACATTCTGAACTGGGGGCAGCTCTGTGTTTCTGCATTTTTTTCCCTGTAGCTGCGTGCCATAAAAATGTACAGGTATTAGTATTCAAATTTATAATTCTATCATATTTATTGGAAACTGGCCACTAGGCTACACAAGATGAGAGAGTTATTGAACTAGGTTCTTTAGGCAACATAATCTGGACTTAGATTGTAGACCTGACCCCCCCCCCTTTTTTTTTGAGACTTGCTTGAGTCCGTGGTACCCCAGGCAGCTTGACCCAGTGATTTCACATGGGCAAAAATAGTGAGACCTATTCTCGAAAAAAATGTTTCACGTATTTCATTCATGTTGTAACATGTATCAGAACTTCATTTTTTTTTAGCTGAATAATATTCTATTGTGTGTATATAGAACGTTTTGTTCATTCATTCATCTGAAAAAGGACATTTAGGCTGTATCCACCTTTTGGCTGCTATAAATAATGCTGCAATGAACTCTGCAAACATTTATTTGAGTTTTTGTTTTCAATTCTTTTGAGTATATGCCCAGGATGGAATTGCTAGGAGGTATGCTAATTCTGTGTTAAACTTTTGAGAAAGTGTCAAGGTATTTTTGCAAACATGCATCTTTTGAATGTCTTTCAGTCCTCTCAAATTGTGAAAAAAATCATGTACTCATGGCCTTTTTTAGAGAAGTAGGTCTAGTTCTCATCATGAGGGCACTTTCAGTGCATGCTATGGAAGATCAGGTTCTCACTACCAGTACATGAAGAATCTCACCCTTCTGTTTTCTTTCTAGCTCTGCTGCAGATTTGGATCTGAAATCTTCCTCCTCACATTCTGGTCACTCCTCTGAAATCTCATTGCCTGAAATCCAAAAGGATAAAAATCTTGAGGAATTTAGCCTACTTAAATTGCTGACAAGTAAGTCTTAGGTCCTCCTCCACATGCCTCCTGGCCAGGGGCTTTCAGAAGTCTGCCATGATGTTGGGTGCCACTCTCTGAAGACCTACTAGGCATCTGATGTACTTCATCTCATTCTCACAACGACTCTGCTGGGGAGCCAGAGTTGTCTGTTTAGCTAAACAAATGCCTTTCTATAAAACCATGTAAAAGTAGTGTATTAAAATAATAAAGAAATATGTTGACTTCAGAAACCTCTTCCCAAATATTCTTGAACAATATCCCCATTCTATCCCATTGCTGTCCCTGCAGAATATTCTTCTTGAGTAAATAAGGGTCCAGTGGAACATTCCTCTAGAATTTTGAAAAATAAGTGTGTGCGTGTGTATACCCAAATATGTATATGTGTATATACACATACATATATATTTGTGTTGTAGTAAACAACCATATTTTTGCTACTAGAAGGTAGTGCACAGTTTTCATCCAAAGTAAATAGATTATTGGATTATAATAGATTATAATAGATTATAAAGTAAATAGATTTTCATTCAAATAGATTATGTCACTGCTTACATACCTTTTTGTCAGTCCACATAGATCTATATGGTGAATGTAGTCATATCCATTTTACACACCTGACACCGAGGCATATAAGTAGGCATAGCTAGGAATTAGAGCAAGTATTAGAATCCAGCGTGCCTGCTTTGAAATCTTATGGTTCTTTCTTGGCCACCATAGAGCTAAAGTGTTTCTCAAGCAACCCTCCAGCTGTTAGGAGATCTTTTGTTATTTAAAATCACTTTAGCAATTTTGTGTGGAAAAAATCAAAAGAAACCCAGAGACACTGAGAAGTCCGGTGACTTTGCTGAGGTGACTCAGCAACCTCCTCACATATCTTGTTAGTGTGCCTCCAGTATGTCATGTGCCAGTGTTGTTGCCAACCCCACCTTCCATCCAGTTAGGACACCATGGCTGGCTGCTGGGCACTCTATTCTTCTGACTGTTCTTCTCAGAATAGTCAGACTATTGACTTGACTATTCTCTATTCTTCTTCACTATTATCATAGTGAAGGCTGGGTTATAAGCACTTGTAAAACTGTTTCCAAGCTTCCCAACTCATTCATCATTTTAAACATGTTTTTGGAGAAGAAAGTAAAAAGGGAAAAATCAAAAGAGAACTGTTAGATAATTTCTTCCCTACATCCCCTTCTTTTGCATTTAGTTTCCCTGAGGTTAATACTGCCCTGGATGTCAAATCAAGGATGTAGACACACTGATAAAGATTGTATATGCTGGTAGTTCCTGGGGAGTTTTCACAACATTTGTCAACCAGTCGGTTGGGTTATGAGACTGGGAGAGGTGCTAATGAAAGCTGTTTGATGTTTTACAGAAGATGGGCATCGTCCTGAATGGACATTTTACCCGAGGTTCAGCAGCAATCTCCACACCTACCATGTTGGAAAGCAGTGCTTCTTTGATGGAGTCTTCCTTGGCAACAGGAGGTCTCTATCAGAGAGGACAATGGACAAGTACTTTGGAAGGAAGAAATATGGTAATATTTTCCTCTTGCTCTTCAACTGTCGGTGCCCCACAATATTTTTGCACGGTGATTCAGCTCACCCAGCATTCTATAGCTGAAGGTAGCCCTGTGGGGGCGCCATGCCATCCTAGAGCAGCCAGGAAGATAGGAACGTGAAGGGGATGGTTGGCAGGCTGTTTTTCTTGGCAAAGAACTCACAACATATGCTGATCCATATTTTTGCTTTTCTCTGAATTTCATAAAATGCTAATGTGACATTTAAGTCATCAGATAAGTTCTCTCAAATACTTATTAATAGGAAACCTCATTGAAGTCCAAAGAAAATAATTTATGTTACAATTAGATGCTGCCCATCACATACATTTAAATTGTACTTTATATTCTCTGCAAAGAAAGCTCCCTATATGCTTTAGCTTGAGATCACCTTAATATTGTTATTTCATAGCCTATTTACTTAAAAATAACTGTACATCTGTACATTTGTACATCTATGATTTTATGTATTATACATATATATATAATATGTATCATGATATATATGTACACACATATCTCCTTGGTTTGTAACTTGGTGGGTTCTGTATACCAACCTACCAGCAACTGATCTAATGAAAGACCCCAAAGAATGCTGAGTAACAGTTAAAAACCACTGTTTGTGGCTTACTCTATTACAGGAATACCTGTGGAGGAGGGAACTATTGCTTTAGAGATGGATAGGATTGCTGTAGCAAGAGAAAGAAATAGAAAGTTCTCATTTTGAGTTTTAAAATAGATTTTTAAACTTGGCAAAAACAAAATAGTTTTGAAGACCAAAGCTTGTTTGGTCTAGACTGAAAAGCTAGATTAAAGCATGTGGGTGCAGTCACTTATGGGAAGTTTTTGGGGACTCCTGCACCCTCCCTAGCAACTGAAATCAAAACTTTCTATTGGAAGCCTCTGATAGGCCCTTCCTTGTGCACATCAGCTTTCTTCCCTCCACTCCACTGGTAGCCCCTACTCTACCTTTGTTAAAAAAGAAACGGTTTTTATGAGTGACATTTCAAAGATGTTCCCAAGTTGAAGAGCATAATGTACCCATCAACACGTGGATAATCTTGTTTCACCTCTCTCCTCCTCCCAGGGACTATTATATTTGTTCACTTTGAGAGAACAGGCTTATTAGGAAGAGGAAAAAGAAAAAGAGTCATCTGCAAAATCACAGGTGGACAGGAGAGCTTCCCTAGAGATTATTTTATGCAAATTCCAGATATCACTGATGTAATCTATCATTTATCAGTATAAACCTCTAATGAATAGGAGTTTTACTTTTTCTTTAATCGAGTTATATTGGTACACAATTCACTTACATGATACAATTTTAGAAGTACAACTTCACAACTTAATGTGCACACATGCTTCACCCACTTTACATCAAAATTCAGGACCAGAGTCCTCTCACCTCCTCTTTCTTCCTCTCCATGTTAGCTAAGGATGATTTCCATTTTATTATACATTATTATTTTATTGACATGACCACAATACCTTTCTCATCTCTTAAAAAAAATCAGCAATTACATAATATAATCAGTGTTTATTGTTCACATATCTGATTGTCTCACACATGTCACATTTTAAAGTATTTACGTTTCCTTTGAATCAGGATCCAAAGAAGAGATACACTTAAAAATTAATTAAAATGTCTCAAGTGCCCTTTAATATTTAGGTTTCCCCCTCCCCCTTTTTCTGACAGTTTATTTGGCCATTAATTGTAGAGTTGCCACAGTCAGAATTTGGCTGCCTATATCCTGTGTACCATAATGCATTCTCTGTGAAGTCACAGTGGGTCCAATAAGTTTGATTGCTCTTAACGTTATTACATTTTAGATGATGTTGTGTGATGACTTTTTAAACATCAGTTTTACTGGTTTGTCTCCATTTCTGTTCTTCCTTCATCTCATTGCATTACTTAATACTACTAATTTGACATTGTTTGTTGGTGAACTTGTCTGCCCTTTCTTCATTGTTTCTTGGACATAAAGAACTCTCAGCCAGCTGCCACTTCAAACTCGAATTCAATTATTTATTATAGAAAACTATCAAAATATATTTAATTAATGGTTGACTCTAGAAAACTATCAAAATATATTTAATTAATGGTTGACTCTAATACATCATCTGCAATCAGGTCATTGGTGGAGTACCCTAAAAGCCCTAATTCTTTGCCACAGAAGGAAGAGTAAAATGTTGTTTGTGGTTACAGGTTGCAAGACCTGAATAGACCTGAAAATATTTTTTTATTGTGTAACTCGTCACTATAGTATAATATAGTGTTTTAGTTCAAATTAGATGAATTGTGCTGCAGTAACAAACAACCCTTGAAATGTCAACAACTTAGCCATTAAAACTTTACTTTCCCTCACAAAATCCACTCTGGAGCCAGCCCCTCTCCATGGCTGCTCCCTTAAGCAGAACTCAAGAGCTCCTATTGCCTTCCCCTTGTGGTTTCTGCATCACAATGTGTGACTTCTAATGTCATGTAGCAAGAGAAAGAGAAAGTGCTAGAGGATCACAAATATCAGCTCTTAAATGCTTCTTCCTGAAAGCAGCACACATCCTTTCTGTTTACAACTTACTAGTTAGAACATGGCTCTACCTAACTGCACTGGGGTGGGGAAACATGGGGCAGAGGATGGTATTTGGTGAACACTTTGTTCCTTCCTATGGTTATTTGAGTTTTAACATGTATATACTACTTCCTGAACCTACTTTCTTTCTTTGTTGTTGTTGTTTTTTCTTTTGAGAGTAGGTCTCGCTGTTTTTGCCCATGGAACCGCAGGCTCTCATTGTCCAGGGTACCATAGACTCAAGCAATCCCCAGCTTCAGCTTCCCAGGTAGCTGGGATTACAGGCGCGCGCCACCAAACCCAGCTGTATTTTTTTGGAACTAGGTCTTGGTACGGGCCCCACGCGGGACTCAAACCGCGATCCCTGTCCCCGGTCGCTTCATAGGCTGAAGCTTACAGGCACAAGCCACCGTGCCCGGCCTCTGAACCTACTTTCTATACGTAGTTGGATGGCCGGTTGTCTGAAAGCAAAAATAAGCTTTAGAACAGCTCTTGAAGTTTTATAGATCTGTTATCTATTGCTACCCAAGGACCTGCACTTTGGACTGTTTCTTGTTTTTTTTTTTTTTTTTTCGGTTTTTTTTTTTTTGTGGAACACTCAGAAATTACACCAAGATCTCTTATTCTGAGTAGCTTAAACAAATATCTCAGAGGTGGTGTTTGGGTGAATTTTACCTTAAACTAATACCTTACACACAAGCCATTAGTTCTTTTTTCTAATTGCTGAGGTTATCTTGTGAGATCTTCTAGAATAACATATCTAAGTGCTTTTCTTAGATCACCTATGTCGTGATAAGCAGGAGGGCTTGTAAAAATATGCTGGTTGTGGGTACTATTCCAGACCTTCTGAAACAGAATTTCTTGGGTTGTAAGCTGAATTTTTAAAAAACTGCTTAAGTGATTCTTGGGTATGGTGAAATCTTGTAATCACTGTTCTAGAGTATATGGGCTGAAACACCTTCTGTAGTGTTATTTAATATCCTAGTACATATCTCTCACTTATTTACTTAGATATTATTCTCTTTAGACTTAGCTAGAGAGCAATTATATTTTCCAGACTAAAAGTAAATTGTGATAGAGGTAGTGTTAGCATAGCAGCAATTTTAAATAACAGCTACCATTTCTTAAATGACAATTACGTGCACATATTATTCTCATTTAGTGCTCATGATAACTCTGCAAAGGGGGCATTTGAAATAAGCAGTACATCAGGATATGAAGGCTTCGGGAAATGAAATAAATGACTCAAGGGCACAGAACTAGAAATTGCAGAAATGGATTTGCACTCAGGCATGACTGGCTCTGAAGTCCAAACCCTTCTCACCACCTCTTGCTGTCACCTGACCGTACTTGACAGTTCCCTGGTTTGAGACTTAAAAATAGGGTCACTCTGTTTTCCTTGCTTTCATTCCACATCACCTCATTCTCAGAGGCACTGGGTGTAATTGATGTTATCACTGTACTTAAGAGCTTATAAAAAGGTTAGATGAAGAATCTTACCTATTGAAAAGGCTTTAGAAAAGAAACATAAAAAATGAAATACTCCAGTAGCTCAGGCACTGTCACCTCAGCGTGCTTCTCTGAGTTGGGTAGAGGGTTTTGGGTAGGTAGGAAAAAGCTTATCAAAAGTCTTCCCTAGGGGGCCGGGCACGGTGGCTCGTGCTTGTAAGCTTCAGCCTATGAAGCGGCCGGGGCTAGGTATCGCGGTTCGAGTCCCGCCTGGGGCCCGTAGCGAGACCTAGTTCCAAAAAAAATAGCTGGGCGTGGTGGCGCGCGCCTGTAATCCCAGCTACCTGGGAAGCTGAGGATGGGGATTACTTGAGTCTGTGGCACCCCGGGCATCGAGAGCCTGCGGTTCCACGGGCAAAAATAGCAAGACCTAGTCTCAAAAAAAAAAAAAAAAAAAAAAAGTCTTCCCTAGTTTTCCTTTTGGCTTGCATATTGGAGGTACAATTCAGTTGAGTAATATCAAGGTAAGTTTTTTTGAAAGTCTTGCTTACTGAGTGTCTGGGCAAGTAAGGAGGTTGTGCCTCCAGCCACTCCACCCAGCTTCTAATTCCATGCTGGTTAGTTCTGGGTCCACTCTTGTTCTGTTAGAAGGTACGTCTGGTGTCAGAGGGGCAGGTTTAAATGACTATCCCTGCCAGGATGGCTCCTTCTGAGCTCGTATGTGTAGTTACTTGTTCTGGGGCATTTGAAGGGCCTGAATAAGCAGTGTGTGCTCAGCAGTATTGGGCTTCCCTCTGATTGGTCTTCACCATGAGTTCCACCTGTTATTGCTAAATGGCCCAACTCTTGAAGCAGAAGGAACAGGATGTCACAGCTGAGTTCTTCTTGAGCCCCAGGCAGAGTCAGAGCCCCAATTACAGTTGGTTCTAGAGCTTTATAGAACCCAGGGACTCAAAGTACACCGATGCTGGTCAAGTCAGAGTTCTCACTCGTTATTGCCAATGCCGCCACTTCACTGATCATTTTCAAATAGAATATTTCAGTCAACCCTAAGCTAGTCTTTTTTCCCAGAGTGAGGTGATTGTGACAATGCCTTTTAGAAACTGTCCACAAATACAGGCTTACACTTTTAGCTTCCTCTCTTCAGAGCAGGACAATCGCAAACAGAACTACAAACATCTATGTGTGCCTCATAATTAAACACTGAATTATTCTATTTCCATTGTTGTGTCAATACTTATAGCAGATCCATGTATTGTCTTCAGTCCTTTTTATTTTGTTTTTAAACATCTTTTGTAGATATTGATCCCAGGAATGGAATTCCAAAGTTAACACCTGGAGATAATCCATATATGTATCCAGAACAGAGTAAAGACTTTCACAAAGCAGGATCAACTCTTCCACCAGTGAATTTTTCAGTGTAAGCAATTGTGAATATTAGGCTTATTTAATTAACTTCAAAAGAATTGTATCTCTTTTTCCTACATAAAAATGCTATTTTACATGGGGTAGATCTCAACAAGATATGGTTGTTAAAAATGCCTAAAATTTTTCATATCTACTTTCTTAGTGTCTACATACATGTGTAAATAATTGAAATTAAATATAGGATCTTGACTATAAAGATGAAGTTGTTAATTTTGCTTCTATTGTTATTATCTTAAATCTGAAAACTTTTCAATTTTCATCATATAAGACTGTTGATTAGTGAATACTATTGGGTTGAATTATACTTAGGCCTCAACTTATACCAAAGCAATTGAGGGGAAAGAGAGGGTCATTACATTTAAAGATAAATAGTTGCTGTATTACATTAAAAGTACTGTTTAAAGATTATTCATGTTTGATTTAATAATGTTTACAGAAAGTGATAAAAAATAGGAATTATGACTGTTGCAGTTTTGAAGTCCACATGTGACAGTGAAATCCAGAAAATGAAACTTTTTTTTCCCACCTGCCCCCTCCTGCTCTTGTGCCCAAATGAAACATTTTATTGAGCATAGTATTTATTTTTTTCTGTAGAAACCACACCAATTTTTTGGTCACCTTTTCTTTTTGTTTTCCAGAATGCCTTTTGAAAAGAAATTTGATACATTTATCCCTCTTGAACCTCTTCCACAGATTCCTAGGTGAGTTTACTCACCATATTTATATTATCTATCTTTATGAAATTATAAATTCTTGTTTTCTCTTAGGAAGGAGTTCGTAGTCACCCAACACAAAGGGACTTTGAGTTCCAACATGTAAGTGGGGCAGTTCATGTAGAAGATTTTTGTGAAATCTTGGATGGTAATGTAACTTGTAATTTAGTTTTACTTTTGTCACCTTGGGATCAGAAAATATTGACTTTATTTTCATCATCTGGAACTTATCAAAGTTTTCCTTGTAACTTAATATAGCCTCAATTTTGGGACGGTTTCCAAATGCATTTGAAAGTACATTCTATTTCACTGGGATACAAGGTTAGATACATATCCAGAAGATTTATCTTTTGGATTATGCTATTTATGTCCATATATTTCCTTACTCATTTTTATCTACTTGACTTATCTTGGACTTAGAGTTGGTGTGTTAAAGTGTCCAAATATTAGTGTTTCTGTATTTACTGTTAATTGTAGCCATTAGTATTATAAAAAATATTTTTCTTAAATTAGAAATAACCAATGGGGTTGACTGATGGAGTGAGGGAGGAGGAGGGGGAAGGGCACAAAAGAGCAGGATGGTTGACTGGTGTTAGGGAGATGGGAAACCCCTGGGTACACAGTTATGTAATATACATATAAATACACATATGTATGCAAAATTTCTTTTTAAAAATTAAATTTAAAAAAACAAAAAAATTATTTTTCTTTGCCCAGCTTATTGGATTACAACTCTTGCATTATTTTGTTTGCATTTGATTAAATATTTTTGCCCATTCTTCTGTTTTAAGACTTTTGAGTCACTTTGTTTTAGTTCTGAAGTCTTTTTTTTTTTTTTTTTTTGAGACTAGGTCTCGCTAATTGTGCCTGTGGAACCGCAGGCCCTCGTTGCCCGGGGTACCACAAACTCAAGCAATCCTCAGCCTCAGCTTACCAGGTAGCTGGGATTACAGGCGCATGCCACCACGCCCAGCTATTTTTTTGGAAGTAGGTCTTGCTATGGGCCCTAGGCAGGACTCGAACCGCAATCCCTAGCCCCGGCTGCTTCATAGTCTGAAGCTTACAAGCACGAGCCACTGCACCCGGCCTATTTTATTATTTTTTAATGTATATATTTTTTAAGTTCTGAAGTCTTTTAAAATTTGTATTTATATATATCTATATTTACATTGTTGTCAGTCCCAGGGTTCTCCCACCACCCTGTCACCAGTGTATCATCATTTTAGAAGTTCTGAAGTCTTTTAAACATAGAATAGGATTTATGAGCTGAATTTGGAATCTTTATCTTTAATATATGGATTATGGCCACATGTAATTATTTATTTGGGAGACACTTTATTTCAATTCTGTCATAATATTTTGTTAAACTTATGTATTGTATATTTAGCATGAGTTTTTATTTTCTTTAGTTCCTTCAACAAAAATTAAAGATTATTTCTTTTGATATTTAGGAATGTGGTTGTTTTTATTATTTTATTATTTCCAGTGGTTCTTTATGTTAGTGTGTCCCTACATAACTCTTCATTTTGTTTTCTTACTTGGACTTCTGCTATAGGCTTATCAGCTTTAAGTGATAACTTGACCCTACTCTATTACATATGTAGCAGTGGTCCCCTTCTTTCTTGCAGGGACCTCCTTACCCTTAGCAGGTCTATCAGCTCATTTCCCCAATCATGAAGCACCTCCCTGAACTTAAGCTAAAAGTGTAAACTGCCAAAAGATAGATGCAACCTCCATGTCTCTGCACCGAGCTTATCCAGGAGTACTTTTTGGTACCTCATAGAAGACACCCAGCCCAACTATGTCCTTTCAGACCTCAGCAGCCCTGACAGCTCGCCTGCCCATCTGACTATGCAGGCATTTCTTTTCAGAAAATATACCTGTTTGCAAAGCAGCAGCAGCAGCAGCAGCTCTTTTCCCAACTGTCCACCTGTACCTATGCAGATGGCTTTTACTTTTTAACCTTTCTCAGTTTTCTAATAACCTGTCCTTTTAAAATGTAAACAACAAAACAAAGCAAAACAGCAAAGCACATCTCAACAAACTTGGAAAGACAGAGGGTGTTTATATTAACTGAGGTTCCAGCAGAAAATAGAAAGCAATCTCAATCCTCAGTGGGGATTTTAAACACAGGGACTGTTTGTAACAAAGGACCTATTTATTTATTTATTTATTTATTTATTTTGAGACTAGTCTTGCATTTTTTTGCCTGTGGAATCGCAGGCTCTCGTTGCCCGGGGTACCACAGACTCAAGCAATCCCCAGCCTCAGCTTCCCAGGTAGCTGGGATGACAGGCGCACACCATCACGCCCAGCTATTTTTTTTGGGAACTAGGTCTCGCTATGGGCCCCAGGTGGGACTCGAACCGCGATCCCTAGCCCCGACCGCTTCGTAGGCTGAAGCTTACAAGCACGAACCACTGTGCCCGGCACAAAGGACCTGTTGACTGGTGTGTGGACAGCCTGAGAACTCACATGGGAGTGCCAAGCACCCAGAGGTCCTTGACAGAGGGAAGCTGTTACCTGTTACTAGGTTTGAGCAGCAAGAAGAGGGGTCATGTTTCACAGAGCTGAGAAGTGGAGAAGGGCTATAGAGGAGTGATGGCAAGGAGAACACAGCTGCGATCAGAACTGGGGTGCCTCCGGAGATAGAACGGGGTGGAGTAGCTGGTAGAAATAACATGACTTCTCTCTTTCCATATTTTAACCCCCTGTTTATGGTTAACCAGACAGAGCTTACAAGTGTGTGTGTGTGTGTGTGTGTGTGTGTGTGTGTGTGTGGTGGGAGGGGGGGAGTCACTGTGATGCAAGCCACAGTGATCAGTTCCTTGAGCAGAGAAGGGCAGAGAAGGAAACAGGTTTGAGCCAGGGGCAGATGGTGTCCAACTCACATGGTGTTTATTTTCACACTGGTCTTCTGTATTGGAAGCCTATTTATGGAGGACGGCAGTCCCCTGAAAGTGCTTATAAATTTCAAATCAGACAAACTCAAATTCAGGTGTTTTCCTCCAACAGCTTGCCTTTTTGGGTGAAGGAGAAGGAGAACAGACTGAAGAATGAGATAAGAGAAGTTGAAGAGCTTGAAAAGTGGCAAGCAGCTTCCCCCTTGACATGCAGTTTACTCCTTCCTGGTGGGTTAAAAAAAATAATAATAACATAAAAACTGGAGGGAAGGCTAAAGGAGCAGGCTTGGACAGGCTTCCTGGGAAGAAGAAATCCCAGAGTAGATTGTGTCTTTTGCCCAAGATGGTCTTTGAGTAGATGTGGAGGCCATGGTGTTTGTTGCCAGTTGATTGTGCTGGTAGAGAAATGTGAGTCTTGTAATGGAACACACCCTTTAACTCCCCGTGTCTATCCACAGGTTCTTTGGACATTACAAAACAGTGCTGAGCAGAAACAGGTCCATGAAGCATGCCTGACTGTGCTTTGGGAAGCCTCTTTCAGTCAATTGATTTTCTCCATGTGATTGTTCCAAATCAAATATTTGACTTTGATGAGAAGTCACTGTAGTTTTATCATTTTTGACTTCCTATTTGAAAACCTTAAAACTTAGAGGTAAATTGTGAAAACTGTGTAATGAATAAACATCTACATCATCTTCACCTAGATTTGTTAACATTTGTTCCAATTTGTGCATGCTTTCTTCTATTATTACTGAACTATTTGGAGCTAGTGGCAGATAATCATGACAATTTAACTCCTACATGCCCACATACTTTAGTACGTACCTTGTAAGGTCAAGGAATAATACATATTTCAAATTCAGAGAATTTAGCATTGTTTGAATACTACTAATATACAGTTCACATTCAGTTTTATTCAGTTAAACTTACTTTTCTTAGGATGCACTCAAATCAATGACAAAAATAGATATTTTGTGAGCGCTCGTTATTTTTAGTAGACTTATTCTGTTACTAATATCTTTTGGAATTTTCCTTACTATTCACTGGTATATGTAAAAAAAAAATATGAAGGCTGGATTTCCACCAGGTAATTAATGCTGTTGCCCTGTAAGCCATCCCCCACCTTAGGAATGCCAAGCAGGGTGAGATCTCAGTGGGTAGCAGTCACAAGTCTTAGGGTCTCTATTGAACCAGATAAAAGAACAAATAGTAGGAACAAAACCAACCTTAGACAGTCATGCTGTGACTCTCAGTAGTCAAATCAATGGCTTAGCATTTTCAGATTCACTCTCTTCCACTATGAGACCCTGCTGTTTAGCAAATGAAGTCTTCTGGAGCTTGTGTCCCCAAAATCCATAAGTGGAAAGAAAGAATTAGGGTCTCTGGTGAAATTCAAAATGCCTAAGATACAAGATATGGTTTCTTTTCTTGTCAAAACAGACTCCAGATATAGCCAAAGTGAACAGAGCTGACTTAGAATAGAGCACACTGGTGTTTTCTTTGTTCATGCTTTAACTAGCAAAGAGCAGGTGGCTACTGCCGGCAACTATGCCCAGTTACTTCTTCAATTAACACCAGCCTACTTTTCTGCTAATTCTTTTATTCCTGGGCCACAAGACTTGCCCAGAAAAGGAAGTTCAGAAAAGAAAATAAAAACCAAGTGATCTAGAAAAGAAAAGCAGGAGAGTGCTCTAAATTTTCTTAAACACATTGATTCTTTTGTAATTTTTTTCTTAAAAAATTCTCAAAAAAATTTTTGTGTGTCTCTATTACATGAAACAGAAAAATGTTAACTGCAACTACTGACGTGAGTACATAAGGGAAGACACATGTAGAAGTAAAAGAAAGTTCTGCAGAAACTTCCAATTGGGATTATGTTGGTGGAACAGAAAGTTGCTCTCAGGAGGTACCATGGTGTTTTGGAAGGAAAGAGTCCTACCCAGTAAAGGTAGCTAAAAAACAGCCAAAACAGTTCAGAAAGATCTATATTTCTCTAGATTTCAAGGAGGGCTATATAATTCCTTGGTGCTACTATAAACCTGAGAAGATAAGATTTTTTTTTCCCTTTTTTTTGAGACTAGGTCTCTCTTTGTTCCCCAAGGACCCACAGGTTCATGTTGCCCGGGGTACCACGGACTCAAGTGATCCCTAGCCTTAGCTTCCCAGGCTGCGATTAAAGGCATGTGCCACCATGCTCGGCAGAAAAGATTTTAAAAAGAACTATTAAATGATTGACTCTCTGGAGTTTCAGGGTCCTGTTTCATCATCCCTTGGAAATCAGGACACTTTTCACTGTGTTGGATTTCTCTGCAGACACTACTCAGTGGCAAGACCTTATTCCATGACACTCCTAACAGCTGGAATTTGAAGAGATTTACTGTGTATTCACATATGCATTTTGGGGAGATAAAGGCACAGACAGAAACTGAATGGGAAAACTTCTAGGGATGTTAGTGTATGAGTATGATTATATGTCTAAAAACATCTTTTATTTAGGCACAGTGTGTACTGGGGTAAAACTTGGGGTTCTCTAAGAAAGGGAGATAGAATGCATGCACATTGCATAATTATCCTAATTTTTTTCTTATTTTGAAGTTCAAATTTAACTGAAAGTTCTGTATTTATGATTTGCTAAATGTGATAATTTATAGCAGAGGTGGTAGAGGGAGATGGATTTGAGGTCTATATAGGATGTAAAATGGCATGACTTGGATATGAGTGAATAGAAGCTATGGGGGAGGGAAAAATGGCAATAGGTGAATTGGTGGTTACAGGGCAACATATGATGTCTAGCCTATGTGGCATCTTTATATACCTAGAAAAGATGTCTTTTTGGTGTACACTATCCCATGACCTGTTAAGAGGTGTGCAACTGGATTTCGGCCCCTTCAGGTAGTGAACTTTCCATATGGCAGGTTTATGCTATTCATGGAAATAAGGAGGACTAGAGAAGTGGAAGTTTTCTTGAGGGAACACAGTTTTGGGAAGTTGAATTTGAGGAACCTGTGACACACATTGGTAAACTTGTCCAGGAGGTAGTTGGCAATATGGATTTGAGTTCTGGTTTATGCATGTAGAAACAAAAATTTCCTCTGAGAAATGTAATTCCCAAACCTATGCCATAATGATACAGAGTCTAGAAATAGATGACCAGATTGATAAATTTGAGTTCTCACCTGAGAGCACAAAGGAGAGCACAAGGAAATAACACCATGAAGATGAACTCTGAGAAAAAAATTACAAATAACAATTGGATTTACCTCTTCAAATTAGATGGTTAAGCATGGGTAGCAATAACATAAATCACTAGCATTGGGTGCATAGAATTCCTGCTGGCTCCTATGGCTGTTCTGCCAGAGATACTTGGTAGACCCTGGGATGGAGATGGTCTCTTTTTTATTTATATATGTATGTATGTATTTATTTTTGGATTTCATACAATGTATGCTTGTTGATCACCTTGGAAGAGATGGTCTTTTTGTAAGTCCTGAGGTCTGGCTGGTGGAAGAGACTTGTCAATCCAGGCGACACTGAAGGACAATCTCTGGTGTTCCTGGCAATGGGACTCTGATTTTAAATTTCCCTTAACTGGCAGGATGTTGCATTTTTTTGAACTCTGTATGTTCAGGGTGCTTGTCCATGTAGGCAGGTTGTGCAGTGCATACCCCTGGGAAATGGTAGAGCTTACATCTCATAGACATGGTGGATCTAACATAGACATAGTAGATCTAACTTCTTATATGTTTCCTATTCTCAAAACATGAATATTTTGCGACAATTTTCCAGCAGATGGTAATAAATTATATTAAGGAAATAGAGTCACTTTTTTTTTTTTTTTTTGCCAGTTGACACATAGGTGACAGATTGGGTAGGGGTGATCCTGAGTGGGAGAAGAAGTTGTGATCATGGGCTCTTGGAATGTTAGATTTGAGAGGACTCTTAAGAGAGGACTGGTCCAGTTTCTAGATTTGTTAGAACTCTAGTTCAAAAATAATAATAGCACCATTGGTAAAGCTAAAAGGGGAACTAATTAGCAGAACTCAAGAACAAGGATGCAGCTGGGACTAATGTACAGAGAAGAGAGAAATGGGTACTGGTGGTCTAAAAGGAGTTGTGGCCTGTTTCTCTCTAGTCTTCTTTCCATTCCACTTGATACATCTACAACCCACTTTCTTGTCTTCTTACTCTCATAGTACAATACACGATAGTAGTGAAATTCCTAGGCCTCACACTTTAGAGATTGACTGGTCAGCAGAGAGTTTGGTCTCTTCTATGCTTCAGCTTCAAAATTCCCAGGAAGGAGGCTGTGGTACACCATGCCAGGCAGACTCATTGTTGATTTGGGCAAGCAGAAGAAGATTCTTGGAACTTGTTTTAATATGCAACGTGCCTTTATTCTGAGACAGGGGACACCATGCACACATGTAGGCAAGCAGAGAGGAGAGACTTTAACTCCCAGAGGCCAAAGGGCAACTACTCTCCTCTAGCCCCCTTTACACTGTTAAGTGCCCATAGTCACACAACAGATACATTTTTGCAAATGCAAGGCCCATAGCAAGGTTATGGGCTTTCCTTTGTGTAGAAGGTGGAAAAAGAAATTATGGATAGAACTTTCCATTTTAAGATAAAAGCAATTAACAAAAATGTAATCAGAAAATTTTCTAACTCTTCCAGAATAGGCAAAAAGGAATAATAAAGGAATACAAAGAGAAAGGCATTAAATTCTGAGTATTTTCTAGAGCATTAAATATTTTCATATCTCCCAGGTCTGGAACAAAGAGACCACTGTAATGATGAAGGAGAATGAATGGGTAATTGAGAGATGGAATGGTAGAGAGCTTGGGTTTCAGTTCTGTCTCAATAAAATATCCCCCTCAATTTATGATGTAGGTATTGTTAGTTCTACTTTTCAGATAAGGGTACTGAAATTCAAGAAGGTGAGAGAGCTAAGATTTCAACCTGTTTGTTTAATACCGGTGCCTATTGAGGGAAATTTGTTAATCCAACTTGAATAGCTACAAATAAAAATAACTGACACATTTCTGTAGGTTTCTGGGACAGCCATTGATTCGGGATTACACTTGTAATAACAGCTGCCACTTTTTGAACAGCTTGGCTGTATCATATACTGTGCCAGGTTTATGCTCTCATTTAGTCTTCAGGACAGTTCCATGAATTTGGTACTATTATTATCTGTTTTACCCAGTAGGGCAGGGGCACATAAATAATAGTTCCCTGATTATTCTGTAACTATATCATTTTTAATTAAATGTCTAGTGAGTGCGAAAAGAATAAGTTAATAAAGCTCTTTTTGGACCTGATCTCTAGAAGCCTGAAGTCCCTACTTACCACCACTGGGTGATATCACTACCAATCCCACCACTATAATCCCAGTACTGAGAAATCACCGCCAATATCTCGCGAGAGCCGTGGTTTCTCTAACCTATTTGGACCTGCGCGAGGTATAGGACGCTTAGACCAGAGTGGTTTGATGGTTTTCTGTCAGTGTTCCTAACTAGAGCTTTATCAAGACACTTGCCTTCAGCCAACCGAGCTCTCGCGAGACCTGATATCCGCTCCCCCCCCCACCACCCCGCCTTGCGCCTGCGCAGATTTCTTCAAAGCAGAAGGTCGCGCTTGGAGGAAGTGTCGGCTTTCGGTCCCGTGGCCACAGCGCCGTTAGTACTTCTTCGAACCTCTTCTCGGCCACTTGCCGAGACACCTTGCCGCCAGGATGCCTCGAATTATGATCAAGGGGGGCGTGTGGAGGAATACCGAGGTAAGTCCCCTTTTCCCGCCGTCCGCTGCCCTTCGCCCCCCCCCCAGACTGCTTGTGCGCACGCGCGCCGAGGTCGGAAAGGCCAGGAGGATGCCCTGTGGGGTCTGCCCTGGGGGCAGCGCGGGACGGACTTCGGGGCCCTCTACTGTGTGCCTGGCTTTGCGTTATCTGAGACCTCTAGGACAGGGGCTGTAATTTAACCGCCTGACTATCTGCCTCACACTTGTTAAGCCCACAGTGAACATTTTGTTGAATTGAGGATTAAGATCGCGTCCTCCGGCCCCCACCCAGCCCTGGTGGAACTCTCAGTGTGGAGGGGGGAGATGGGACTTCAGGGAGGGTCTGTTTTCTTTCGTTCAGATACTCAAAAATAAGTGCCGTTGCCACAACTTTATTGACTTCTTTGCAGAGGGAAACAGTTTCACTGCCAGATTCGAGCAGCCCCTTTTTACCAGCATCCTGGTTATCTGTTATCAAGGTGTAACTTGTCTGTCCTCCCTATAGATTCCATGGCCAGTCTCTTCCTTATCTTGTCTCTTCGCCCCAGTCTGGATAGAAGCCAGACAGGACAAACTGCCTACAGTATTCTTTTTGCTTCTAGAAATGTCGTGCATAATGTTAGTGATGAGGGCAGAAGAGAGAGGAAAATAATATTTAGTGCTGTTTGTGTTCAAAGTGAACCGACAATTTCTGGAGCACATCATTTCTTTCATGCACTGCATCTTTTTTACATTGTGTACCTTTTGGAATAGCCTCCTCCTGTAGGCACCTTCTCACCAGACTTCAAATCTCAACTCAGAGGCTCTTGGGATTTTTGACCATTTACCCTGTAAAAATCAATTGTGTCCTCATTTGTCCCATAGCACCTTGTTCCACCATTGGTTATGGTGTGCTTTTGTTCCTTTGCAAACATGTGATTCTGGGTAAGCTTCATAAACGTTCAGGTGCTCAGTTTTCACATTTTCTAACGGAATTGACATTGATACCTATCTCTTTAGAAGATCACGTGAGTTAACACATTTGGAACATTTAGAATGGAGTCTGACACATACTACTGTCTTTCAGTAAGTGCTAGTTGCCATTTGTTTCCTCCAGAAGCTAAAACTCTGTGAGACAATCACATCTCTGTATCCTTAGATACTAGAACAGGCAGCATGGAGTAGGGTGCATGGTAAATGTTTGCCAGGTGACTATGGTAGGGTGGACAGTGCTATATATACTTAATTGAAAATATGATTAAGTATAGCGGTACTGCAGTAAAATTGCAAATCTTTGACAAACTTGTCTTGTATCTTGCATGGAGGAAACCAGGCTGTTTAAAGTGGAGCAGGTATACTTCTGGGGGTGAGACAGATGTACAAATCAACAAACAGCACAATCCTATGTAATGGCCAAAACCTTGTGGTCAAAAATTTTTTTTTTTAAATCTCATGGGGGGGGGGGTGGGAAGGTAAAGGGTAGAGTAGTGTGGCTTGTGACCAATGTGAGACATATAGCTCAAGTCCAGTGTAGAAAATACCTAAAAGTAAAATACCTCTAGTGTGTCATCTATGACTCTGTTATCTGATATTTGTCTGTGGCATAGTTTGCTAGACTTCCTTGGGATTGGAGAATTCCATGTCCAGATGGGTGCCCTGGTGAAATAGTATCTAGAACTGGGGAGAAGTTGGAGGGAGAGCTCATGGGTGTGGTAGGGGAGAAACACTATTTTAGGTTAAGACTTGAGGTGTGAATCCTTGGGTCAGAGTGTGGGTTTGTGGGAATGAAGAGAAAATATCATTTGGAAGTTGGAGTAAGGAACCCTGGATTGGAGAATGTAATCACCAGGGGCAGCTTGTTTCTTGAGGGCTGGATATGTCCTATTGCATTTTTTTTCCTTAAGTACCATCACCTACCAAGGAAGAGGTAGGTATTTAGGAAATATTTTTGCAATGAATGAATGAGTTCGTTCTCTTGAAGAGAGTGGTAGTCACACATTGGTTAATTACACAAGGCTTCTATCAAAAAGGATTTCTGAGATTGGGCTCTGCTTCCATCTTACTGGGGGTGTTTGGAAGGGTGGGTAGGAGGTCATTTTAACAGATTTTTTTCTTAATTTTTTACATTTTGTTGATTCTAGCTTGTTTAATAATTTTTGTATTTAAAAAAAAGTGTATTTTTTTAGCAGTCTTGTCAGAGGTAATGTAAATTTTGTCTTTTCTCACCTGGAGTTTTATACTTGATTATACTCTTTTTCTTTGGCAATATTTTGTAGGATGAAATTCTAAAAGCAGCAGTAATGAAATATGGGAAAAACCAATGGTCTAGGATTGCTTCACTTCTACATAGAAAATCAGCGAAGCAGTGCAAAGCCAGATGGTATGTACTTGTTAATGAGTGGAAAACAGAAAATGACCATAATTATGATGAGGAAAATGTTAGTTTTTGACCCTCACCAAAGAAAGCGGGCATTGTGGTATTACAACGTGTACCATGGAATTTAGATTTTAGACTGAGCTGTCATGCTTCTTGTGTGGTCTTAGGCAGTTTGTTTTTCTATGCCCTTCATCTGCTCTTGTTTTCTCCCAATTAGAGATAATAATACTTGCTCCTAACTGATGGAGATTTGTGGTTCAAATGAGTTAATATGTTGGGAGTTGCTTAGCAAAACATAAAATCTATGTAGGTACTGATGGGCCCCTGCTTATAAATGAATTGTGTTTTAAAAAGTTTCTAAGTTGACTTTTGTGGAAGGTAAGTTTCTTAATTGATAAATAATGATTAATTTTGTACACTAGCTCACAACAGTTGAATTTCTTCATGGTACAGTTGAAATATTGTATATTTTCTGCTCCAAAATCTAACAAGTCAATACTACACCTGTGATATCTCTTTCCAAGTCACAGGATAGTGGACACACACATTAAGCTTTTTACTTGTTTTTGGCATGATTGATGAGGCTCCTGTCTTGACCAATGTAGTACTAGGCACATTATTTTGGATTGTATGAGAGTGACATAATTTTCTAGGCACCTGGATAGGGGAAAGAACCTTCAGGAGGAAGCTGGTCCTCAACCCAAGAAGTGGTTTTGGCCGGGCACGGTGGCTCGTGCCTTTACGCTTCAGCCTATGAAGCGACTGGAGCTAGGGATTGCGGTTCAAGTCCCGCTCAGGGCAACACAGCGAGACCTAGTTCCAAAAAATAGCTGGGCATGGTGGTGCGCACCTATAATCCCAGCTACCTGGGAAGCTGAGGCTGGGAATTACCTGAGTCCGTGGTACCCTGGGCAATGTGAACCTGCGGTTCCATGGGCAAATAGCAAGACCTAGTCTCAAAAAAAAAAGAAGTGATTTTGATTCTTATTTCTCTTGATGGAGCTGAGGTCAAAACCCCGTGTTTGGTGGGGCTTGGACTTAGTTTTCCAGTCTCTCATCCAGCTACGTAGACTGAACGGAAAGATGAGTTGGAGAGGGAATTAGGGGAGACAGGGTGACAGTACTTTTACTTTAAAACATACTAGACAAAACCAGATGGCACTGGAATGTACTTAGTAAGTTTAAGTCAAATGCTTCAAGAAGTGAGCCAAGGAGTTGTAAGAATCAAATCAAAGTGTGAGTAAGTGCCATGAAAACTAGAAACACTATGAAAATATAGGCTGTATTCTTTCCAAAATAAAATAATTTCAGAATCTCTGATAAAGTATGAAGTGAAAACAATTTATAGTTGAGAAGAAAGGTGTATTTTAGTCAGGTTACCTTTTTTAAGGGTTGAGAAATGGAATGCTGAATTTGGTACATTTAACAAAACTGATTACTTTTTATAATTGAAAAATGAAAACCACCTTCCTTTTTAAAAAGATACTAGAACTCTTTATCTAACGTGTAAATATGATATTCTAGCTAGGTGACTGACTAATGTATAAAATGGTATTTTTTAAATAGGTATGAATGGCTGGATCCAAGCATTAAGAAAACAGAATGGTCCAGAGAAGAAGAAGAAAAACTCTTGCATTTGGCCAAGTTGATGCCCACACAGTGGAGGACTATTGCTCCAATCATTGGAAGGACAGCTGCTCAGTGCTTGGAGCACTATGAATTTCTTTTGTGAGTGAATGTAAAAAAGCAGTGTAAAAGTGTGTGTATACCTTTTGAATGAAGGTGAATAAACTTAGCAGTTTAAATGCTATGTTACAGATCTTACTAAATTCAAAGGAGCTAAAAGTGGTGGAATGAAACTCTGAATCTCATTGCTGATCAAAATTATGAGGTGGTGTATGCTTTTAAAAGAATACTTTAGAAGTACTATGCGAATCATACATATTTACCATAGAAAAACTGGAAAAAAAGTAGTGAAAGCAAATAGAAATCACCCATAATCATACTGGTGTGGGTTAACCTTTGGGATATCTTGTTTTTTCCCTAATAGTTTGTGTGGTTGTACTGTATGCCTGATTTAGGAACTGCCTGGAACCGATTTCAAAGTGAATAAAAACAGTGAAATTAGAATCTTAATACTATCTCTTTCAGGTAAAGCAATAGTAGGAAGAATGTTTTATTAATGCCCATTGGGTTTTTGGAAATAAAAGAAGGGTACCAGTGTTAAGAAACCTGGTGTTTCTAAGACTTAATGGAGAAATACGGTGACTAATTCCTGTTTGTTCTTTTTTAGGGATAAAGCCGCCCAGAGAGACAATGAAGAGGAAACAACGGATGATCCAAGAAAACTTAAACCTGGAGAAATAGATCCAAATCCAGAAACAAAACCAGCACGACCTGATCCAATTGATATGGATGAGGGTAAGTATATGCTTATGAGGAACTTATTTCTTCGGTAATTGTTAAACTCCTCAGTCTTATTTCTGAACTCCAATTCTATCTATAATTGTTAGTATAAGTCTCCAAGAGGTATCCACTTTTCTATTAGAGTAATTGATTTTTTAGACAGTGTCCCTTTTTCTTGAGGTTTTTCAATTTATTTAATAAACTGAGTGGTAAAATGCTACAGGACAGATTTCCTGGAGACTAAAAGTCAGTCAGCCCTTGAACATTCTGTATTCTCATTCTCACTCAGAAGAGAGAGGCAGATTTATCTGTTTTATTTTACTGAACTCTGAAATCCCTTTGAAGTGTAGGGATTGTTATTTCCTCTTTTCATGGGTGATGAAATTTGCTCAGCAAGGATAAATAAGTTATCCAGGGTCTAGTAAATGGTGGACTAGATTTCAACTTTGATTTCTTTAACTTAAGTACTTAAGCTGTTTCCTTTATGCTAGCTCTTATGATTTCTCCATATGGTTTTTCTCATCTTAGGCACGAGGGTGTTTCTCACATACCTTGTTGCTATTGGAAAAGGACTTAGTTTATCTTCTCTTTATTTTTGCAGATGAACTTGAGATGCTTTCTGAAGCTAGAGCTCGCCTGGCTAATACTCAGGGAAAAAAGGCAAAGAGAAAAGCAAGAGAGAAACAGTTGGAAGAAGCAAGGTATGGTTCTTTTTGTAGTTGAGCAGTTGGTCTTTGCATCTCTAACCCCACTAAAGTTACACAATTTTACACAACTTTTGGGTGATTAATAATTAGAATTGTCTAGTTCCAATTTTGCTGTAAGATTTTGTTTTGTTTTGTTTTGTTTTCCTACTTTGGAAAAGTCTTCTCCCCTCACAGTTTCAGACTAGTTAGAGAAAAGAAAACATTAAAAATTCTTTTTGTAAGACATGACGGAAGTAATGCTCAGATGGTTCACTCAGTATCTTGGATTTGTCCTGTTCCCATAGGAGAACTTGATTTGTTGTAGCCTTCTGTTAGTCAGATGGTTAGAGGATGGATATATCAAGCGATGTGACTTCTGCATGACTCCTGGTTAGTTACTTTGTGTTGAAGTGTTGGGCAGACTCTAGATGTAAAATGGGAAACTTGGTTGACTTTAGACTGAGATCAGCGACCCTTGGACCAAATTTTAGTCTTTAACAGGAATTTTCATTTAAAAAGTGAGTGAATTAACTATTGTTAGATGTATGCAGATTTTCTCTACTTATCCCTTTTTCCTTTGGGTTTAATGCTTGATTGACCTAATGTCTAGTAACCCAGAAACTGGATGGCATAGATGATGGGAAAACCTGAACTGCACAGCATAACTATTTTTTGGAATTTAGGCATGGGAATAACCTTTAGCCTGTGCAGATACTTTTTGTATTCTCCAGGCTCTCCAGGAAGTACTGTCTGACTTGGTGACTAGCATCGTGTTCCTGGTCTTCTCAGTTATGGCTTTGAAGTGCTAGAGCTTGGGTTAGGGCATTCTTTCATGTTTGAGGCTATTTTTTTACACAGCAGCCATTTAGTGACTAGCTAGCCATTCTGACTAGTCAGAATAGTTAGGTTGGAAGTATGACTGGCCTTGGACAGTACATAGGAGATACTTAATTTTCTGCCTACTGTCAGCTACCTGTTTATTCTCTGCATATTTAATATGAAGTAATATGAATAAGTTTGAAAAATTTAATTTTCCATTTCTGTTGATAGTTGTTTGGGAACCAAATTTTTTGAACATTTTAACCATGTGGTTTGGGCCAGAGATATGGCTGGCATAGTTTGCTTTAAATAAATTGTAGATTTAAATGAAGTACATTATGCTTTATTATATATTACCTTGTAGAATCTACACAGTTTTATCACTTGTGTGGTACATATATCTTTTAGTTGACAATTTTGGTTTGTATGTAGAGTGCAGATTGGGGTTTTTTAAATGCTAACTTACAGATCTGTTTTATAACTTAAATCTTTTCCTTGATGATAAAGGTAATACACTTTCCTGTCACTGCTTTTTTTTTGGGTCCATTGTTGATAAAATGCTATATAGTTTGGTTGTATTCAGTAAGAATTATGTTGAAAAGATTTTCTAAGTCATTTGAGATCTTACTGCCTTTTTTAATGAATGAAGTCACATTTTGAAATTAGTCCTTTCAGTGTATATGTATCTTAGCATTTATTTAAAATTGGATCATTCTGAAATACTGATTTGCTTGAGAAGTCAGTTATTAATCTAGTTGGAGTTTCCTTTTAAGTGATGAATCATTTTCTTATTGCTGCTTTCAAAATTTTATCCTTTTTTTTTTTTTTTTTGAGACTAGGTCTTGCTATTTTTGCCCGTGGAAATGTAGGCTCATGTTGCCTGGGGCACCACAGACTCAAGCAGTCCCCGGCCTCAGCTTCCCAGGTAGCTGGGATTACAGGCGCACACCACCACACCCAGCTATTTTTTTGGGACTAGGTCTTGATATGTGCCCCCGGTGGGACTCGAACCGTGATCGCTGGCCCTGACTGCGGCTTTGTAGGCTGCTGCCTGCAGGCATGTGCCACCATGCCCAACCTATCCTTATCTTTGACTGAATAGTTTTATGAGTTTCTTGTGATTATTTTTGTTGGAGTTGATGAACTTCCTGGATGTGTAGGTTAGTGGGTTTTTAGTAAACTTTGAACATTTTTTTGTTATTATTTTTTCACATATTTTATTCTCTCTTTTCTCTTATAGTTTTCCTATTGTAAATATGTTGGCAAACTTTGATGGTATCCCACATTTCTGTGAGGCTGTATTTGTAGTTCTTAGTTTTCTGTTTTTGGAATTGCATGATCTTTATTCATCAGTTTCATGGTCACTCATTTTCTTTCATTTTGAATCTACTGTTAAGTCTCTCTTATTTTCATTTCAGCTCTATACTTTTCAATTCCAGAATTTCCATTTGTATCTTTTTAATAATTTCTCTTTATTGATAGTGTCTGTTATACCTTCTATCCTTTAATTATAGTTTTCTTTGAACATATTTATGCTAACTCCTTGGGGTCTGTCAAATATGACATTTGGTCACCCTCATGGGCACTGTTGTCTACCTTTTTCTGATAAATGGGTCATGCTTTTCTGTTTCTTTGCATGTCTTATTTTTTTCTTGGGAACTGGATACTTCAGATAATTTACTGTAGAACTTCTGGGTACTAGTGTTCCCTCCACTTTCTTCTGATTCTTATTTGTTGGTTTACTTGTTTAGTGACTGTTGTTTTAGTAATTTCTTTTTTCCCTTTCTCACCTGCTGTGAAAACATCTTGTTGTTTCTCATGGGGTTGCAGTCCTGGCATGTCTACAGATAGTTATCTTGGAATGACCGGATTTTTGACAAGACTTTTCTTTTACATGTTTTTCTTTGACTACACCCTACTGTTAAACTCTGCTTACCCATGGCCGATTGCTGATTATTTTCAGCAGTGTCTTTCATCATGGCTCCACAAATTGATTCAGTTAAATTTGAACTCCTCTTAAGGGATAGTTACTGAGGTCAATGTTTGATATTTGTTCTGATCCTAGTGGAGGGCTTGTCCCACTTAACTGTTTCTCTCTAGTGTAATAGTGGGTTCACAGTTTATATCTCAAATGAGTTTTACTTCCTTCCCAATTGCCTTTCCCATAACCTCACTATTTTTTGAGAGTACACTTGAACTTCTCCATATTCTTGCAAATGAAGTCAGTTTCTTTGGGGAGTGATTTGGAGTTCTTTTTTTTTTTTTTTTTTTTTGAGACTGAGCCTTGCTATTTTTGCCTGTGGAAACATAGGCTCAGGCTGCCCAGGTACCGTGGACTCAAGCAATCCCCAGCCTCAGCTTCCCAGGTAGCTGGGATTATAGGCACTTGCCTCCATGCCCAGCTATTTTTTTGGAACTAGGTCTCACTATGTGCCCCCGATGGGACTTAAACCGTGATCCCTGGCCCTGGCTTCCTAGGCTGCCGCTTATAGGCATGTACCACTATGCCAGGTCTACTGGAGTTCTCTGTTTAACTCCTGGATTCTGACATGTTTGCCTCTGACTAATACCCCCCTTTAGGAGTTGGATGATTAGTTGGGGTTGTGAGAACCTTTGGCTTTTCTTTACCAGTGTGAACCCTTTATCCCATTAGCTGGGGCAAGGCCTGTGGTATTTTTAGCTGCACTGTATCAAAGATAGAGCCTCAGTTTGGACAGGGGAAGAGAAGCCTCAACTTCTCGGAAGTTCTTCTTGCTGGAACTTAACTCCTGCAGTGAGTATCAGGAGGCATGATGAGAATTCTGGTGATTGCTCCTGGGATGAAAGCCTTCCTACTGAGAGTTGGGGGCACAGAGCCCTGCATTTTAGAACATACCAGTGTGGAATGGATTTTTTGTTTCTCTGACCTAGGAAGGGGAAAGTGGGAAGTGAGGCGGTCTTGATTCAGGTTCCAAGGACTTTTTGTTTTTTTAGCAAATTTTAGTAGATTTTCTTGATTTTTTTTTTTCCCATTTGCTGTATCCCCTTAAGGTTGTCCCTTCCAGAAATTTTATTTAGCTAGTTTTCATAAATTTTGCTATTCACTGGGTTTGCAGAACCTCTCGTGTGGGATATTGTAGCTTGAGTCCCCTCCCTCTTTAAATATTGTGAATACTTTTCTCATTAACACTGAAACTATTAGCATATGGGAAAATATAAAGACAAAGTTAAAATTAAATTAAATTCTAATCTCCAGTGTTTGTCACTGTTAATATATTTACAGATAAATATGCAAATACTTTTTACATGTTATTCTATGACATGTAAAATTTGTAACATTTTATACACAGCAAGATGTTTTGGGCATCTTTCCACATCAGAATAGATTTACAGACTTTCCAAAGGTGAAGTAGATGGCTTATGTAGTAGCTTAAACTATGTTAGAAGCATAGCTTAAACTATGTTAGAAATTTAATTCCTTAATATATTTAGATGTGTTTAGTTATTTACTGTTAACAGTCTCATTGAATAATTTTGTAACTAAGTCTTTATGTTCTTATTTTTTTTTGCTAAAAGTTGAGGATTGAAATTGTTGGGTTAAAAACTGTGAAAAGCGGCCGACCGCAGTGGTACATGGCTTTAATCCCAAGCCTAGACTAAGACTTGGAATTGCTTGGGTCTGCAGGTTCAAGACCCATTCGGGGCAACATAGCGAGACCTAGTCTTGAAAAACACCTGGGCTTGGTGGCATGTGCCTGTAACCCAGCTACCTGGGAAGCTGAGACTGGGTATCACTTGAGTCCAGGACCCCGGACAACATAGTGAGACCTAGCCTCAAAAGAAAAAAAAAAAAAAAAAAAAAGTGAAAAGCACCCGTGTTTTATTTTGTTTTATTTTTGGAGACTAGGTCTCGCTATTTTTGCCTGTGGAACCACAGACTCTTGTTGCCCAGGGTACCACGGACTCAAGCAATCCCCAGCCTCAGCTTCCAGGTAGCTGGGATTACAGGCACGTGCCACCACGCCCAGCTATTTTTTTGGAACTGTCTTGCTACTGGCCCCAGCTGGGACTCGCACTGTGATCCCTAGCCCCGGCCGCTTCATAGGCTAAAGCTTACAGGCACAAGCCACTGTGCCTGGCGCACCTGTGTTTTAATGTGTATTTCTAAATTCTCTTTTGGGAAAGCTGTATCATTTTACTTCCTCATTACTAGTGAGGAAAACTGCCCACTTCCTGAACCCTTGTCATTAAACCCAGAAGTTGAACATTCTAGATATGCAGAAATGTCACTTGTTGAATTAATTTATGATTCTTTAATTATTAATTAAGTAAATCTTTTGTTATTTAGCTGCTTGCATTCTTTTCCTTAGTGGGCTGTTTCCCTTTTCTCTTTTTTCCTCCAAGGGTGCATTTAAAAAAAAGTTTTTTTTGCAAGGTTCCTGATAGTAACTTATGAATGTTTTTGCCCTTTTGTTTTGTTTTGCTTTTGCCTTTTAATTTTGTTACATGAATTTTTAAGAATAGTGTTATAGATATAAAAATTTTAACTTCAAAGCCATCAATCTTTCTCTTACCCTTTATTTAACTTGCATTTTATAAGTATATTTCTCTACAGAGATAAGATACACATTTACTTGTAATTCCTGATGGTTTTTCTCTTGGCTTTATTGTATTTGTACATGCATGTGTTTGCAATAAAATCAAAACTGGGTTTTATTTTGGTGAATGGTTTGAAATGAGGATTTAAAGAAATATTTCTTCAGTTAACGAGGTTTCTCAGCTGGGTTAGTCCATCTCTTTCCCATGTTATGTGTTTTTCAAGGTGATCTTCTTTATCTTCAGGCGTCTTGCTGCTCTCCAAAAGAGAAGAGAACTTCGAGCAGCAGGCATAGAAATTCAAAAGAAAAGAAAAAAGAAGAGGGGTGTTGATTATAATGCTGAAATCCCATTTGAAAAAAAGCCTGCCCTTGGTTTCTATGATACCTCTGAGGAAAACTACCAGGCTCTTGATGCAGATTTCAGAAAATTAAGACAACAGGACCTTGATGGGGAGCTAAGATCGTAAGTTGCTGTTCTGATTTTGAATGTGGGAAAGCATAATAAGCATTTATTAAGGACCAAATATTATCTTTGTCAGAACCAGGCCTTTTTTTTTTTTTTTTTTTTTTAAAAAAAAAAACACTGTAGTCTACATATGCTTCTGTTTAATTAATGGGTTTTCACCTTTCTGAGAAAACCAGTAACCAGGCTGTCATAGTTTTGGCACAGTATGGTTTCCATCTCTTGAATTATTAGTGCTTGGCTTTTGGTGGTCTATTTACTTACTGAGTCACAATTTTAAAATTTATATATACTTGTGAACAGATTTGCATTTTTTACTAATTACTTAAAGGAACCTTATCAAAATCTAATCTAATACTTTTTTCCCCTAGCAGAAATTTTACTTTGTTTTTATTAAGGTGAAATTTAAAGAAATTGCCAGTACATTTTAAAATCTTTTCACTTGGGTGGGGATAAGTAGTTATTTATAAAATGCATGTGTGAATTTTGCTTATTTCTAGGTATTTTGACTTCCTTTAAATCTTATATCTGAATAATGTGGGAAAATCTTTGTCAAAGATTTTTAGGTTTCTACTCCCTTAATGACTTTTCATTTCTGCTAATAAATGTGAATTTGTTACTCGTGAACAGGTGTCAGCCACTATAAAATAGGACTTTCTTTGATGTTCTCCCCTGTATTTATTTCTCACATTAGGGTCCTGCCTTAGGTAGGTGCTATGATAATAATGTTGAGGAGGAAAATAACATGGAAGAAGGACTAGAGAAAGAGGATGACATGCAGACAGGGAGAAGACATCCTGGAGCTTTGAAAGATAGCCTTGGGCTTGGCTTTAGATTTGCTGACAACTTTTTTCCTTTTTTTTTCAGGATTTAAATATCCATTTGAAAAAATTTATATAGTCAAAAATAATTTATAGCATTTTTAAGGGAAACTAAAAAGTTCACAATGTTTTAATTCTGTCCCCTTTATACGATTGGTTTATTTTCCTGTATGCTTGTCTTTGTATTGTTTTCCTGTGTGTACACATATTTTTATATGAATGTATTTATGATACAGGAATAATTTAATGTTTTGTTTTTGAAATTATGTTATATATTGTTTATCTGTCTTATAGCTGAATAGTTTATATTTGGTACTTAAATTACTGAGTGTATCCTGCTTTTGTAATAGTCCTGTTGCTATACTGAGTCTGCATAGTGGGTAGGTAATGGTTTTGGGAACAATTTGATGGATGTAGTTTTTGTCTTTTTTTTCTTAGAAATGAGTGTGTGCTTTTAATGTTATTGCCTGTATAGAACTTAAAAAATTCTCTTTTCTACCTTGGTCCATGACAGTGAAAAAGAAGGAAGAGATAGAAAAAAAGACAAGCAACATTTGAAAAGAAAAAAAGAATCTGACTTACCTTCAGCTATTCTTCAGACTAGTGGTGTTTCTGAATTTACTAAAAAGAGAAGTAAATTAGTACTTCCTGCTCCTCAGGTAATCTGATAAAAGTAGTTTTTTCATTGTATGAACTCATGCTTATCGTTTATTAAATACTTGAGAGTCTATGCACCAGGCTTTTGCTAGGTGCTAGGTTTGGTTCCCTTAAGAAATTAATATTTTTACAGGTAAGGCCACACATGACACTGTCACTGTGATATACTGTGATAAAAAATGAGCAAAAATTTCTTTTATCAATTATTGTATCAGGCTTCAAGCTCATCATACTATTGTTTAATAAATAATTGTTAGCTCTTAGCAGTTTGTCAGCAGTTTAGGGCTTTGGGTCTTTCCTCCCTCTCCCCCCTTTGTTTTTTGAGACTAGGTCTCACTATGTTGCCTGGGGTAGTCCTGATCCTGTGGCCTCAAGCAATCCCCACCCTTGCCTCCCAGGTAGCTGGGATTACAGGCGTCCGCCAACCCACCTGGTGACTTTTTCGAGAAACATCTCACTATGTTGCCCAGGGTAGTTTCAAACCTGCCAGTCTTCAGGCCTTTTTCTTATAGCTGCCTTGGGTGAAGATGCTGTTTGAATTTCTGGTCTTTAGCCTGTCCGTCCCCCCCCCACTCCCTTTTTTTTTTCCTAAAGGAAATATTACATAGTATCATACATTTTCTTATAACTGAAACAACATGGAAATTGTGGAGAAGGAAGAAATATTTTTTTAGTCAGCTTATCACCAGGCTCCTCTCCTTTGACTTAATTATAGTTGGTCAGAAAATGGGAATTTTGAGTAAGATCTTGATTTGAGTTGTATAGCTCTGAAGGAAAGGACAATTTTTTCTTTTTTTCCTTTTTTTAAAAAATTTTTAAGAGACTAGATCTATGTTGCCCAGGGTTGTCTTCATCCTGCTGACTCAAGTGATCCCCAGCCTCAGCCTCCCCGGTAACTGGGATTACAAGCTTGCACCACCATGCCCAGCAGGAAAGGACAGTTTAGTGATGCAGAGGACTGGACTTAGACCTGAAGAGTTGCTTTCCCCAAATGAATACGTTGGCTGCATTGAAGCTGGGTTCTTGTCAGATGCTACCATTCCTGGTAGTGAAGACATAGATATGTTTTTATTGGTATTTATGAAGTTGAGATTTTGCCTTTTGCCCATATTTTCTTTTTCTTAGCACACTTTAGGATAGTTGGTAAAATTAAGATAACGTGTTTTATCTTTTTTTTTTTTTTTTTTTTTTTTTTTTTTTTTTGAGACTAGGTCTCGCTATTTTTGCCCGTGGAACCGCAGGCTCTTGTTGCCCGGGGTACCCCAGACTCAAGCAATCCCCAGCCTCAGCTTCCCAGGTAGCTGGGATTACAGGCGCGCACCACCACGCCCAGCTATTTTTTTGGAACTAGGTCTCGCTACGGGCCCCAGGCGGGACTAGAACCGCGATCCCTAGCCCCGGCCACTTCATAGGCTGAAGCTTACAAGCACGAGCCACCGTGCCTGGCTTGTTTTAATTTTCTTAAGGGGTCTTGTGGATCAGTGTACTACTACTCTGTTTCTTTAATTGATTAATAGTTTTGTACAAATACTATGTTCTTGGTTTGTTAATATATTGCTTTGAAAGAATATGAGTATGGAAATACAAGATTTTGCAGCTCAATGTAGCTCATTATATATGAAATTCTCCCCCTCCCCTCCCCTCCCCTCCCCTCC
>PVHY01010678.1:0-50326 GCA_004024945.1 Uropsilus gracilis
CTTTAGTCCAAAACTGCACATAGCTGCTCAGCCATGTGAGTCCAGGTTGGTGACTGCCCAACCTTATGCCAGATGAAGAAGTCAAGATGGTGTCATCATTCTTTCTTCAAAGACACAGTTCCACACCAAGCTGAAAAAATTCAAGGTGGCATCATCTCAAGATGGCCTTGTTGATCCTTCTTCAAAAGCAAGAATTTCAAATCCAACGAGGAAAACCAGGATGGCATCATCAATTCTTCTCCAAAAGGTACAGCTCCCAAATTCTTTCAGCTCCAACTCTAAAGTGGCCCAACATCAGCAAAACTTAACTCCACACAGCAACATAGCAAGCACTTCAGACATCTCATGTTGAAAACAGCAATACAGCAAATTCTCTTCAGTTCTCCAGAAGACTTCCAAGCTTTTCAGTTTCAAAGTTAAGCCAAGTTTTCAAGTACTGAACTTCCAAGTCAACCTTTACAAGTTACAAGTTTCTCCAACATGCTTCCCTGGGCTTAGTGGTCCAGGGAAGGGCCCTGCTTCTGAACATGGCCAAGGGAGCCCTCAGGCCTTCCAGCATCTCCGCTCCTCTGCTCTCTGTACCTTCCTTCTCCATTCTGTGTCTTCTCTCTCCTTTCAAAGTGTTTTCCTCTATCCCCTCCCTAATCTCTTAATCCTCTATTCTCCTGAGAAGGCTTTACTTCCCTTCTCCAAGTCTCCGCCCACCAGAACACAAAATGACTGCCATTCTAATGCAGATGCTGTGGGCCACAGTACCCCCTAAAACTCAGAACCACCAAAGTCCCTGGATATCTCAGCCTAGTCTAGTCTCCAGTCCCAGTTCCAAAAGCTGCATGTTTTTCTAGGCACATATGTGTCTAAACAGAAGAGTGCTTCCTCTTGTCTTCTGGTACCTGTCCCAGCTTCAGGCCAGCATCGAGGATTCAAAACCAAACAACATGAAACAGGCCAACACCAAGCCCAAGTTTCCAACAAGTTGCAGTTTTATTAGGGACAAACATTTCCTTGTCAGTCTGGACTGATACCTGTAGGCCAAAAGCCTGTGGCTTCTCTTCACCCAAGGCCAAGTGCCCCATCGTGACCCCTCCATCTCCTTCTCTCCAGTTTGTGTACACCTCTCCCATTCTCCCTGCATGTACTCTTATGTTCATCCCATGTTCTTCCATGCTTTCATGCTGCTCTCATGAGGCTTCACCCCTCATTTTACATGCTTCACCAAGTCTCCACTCACAGTGGCATCCTTCTGGTTCACTGTATCTTATTACAAAGATGGGGGTCACAGCCCCCCAACTCAGTCTTACAAAGTGACAGCAAAGAGTCCTTGGGGAAATACTAGGTCAGTCAAAAGAGGTGTGTGTGTGCATGTGTATCTTGAGGAAAGTGGTAAAGATGGGGAGAAAATTAAAGTTAGGTAAAAATTTATTAAAATGAGTACCCATGAAACTGAAACCCGGATCCCAATATGGGCAGTGTTATTGTTGGAAAATATGTAGGTGTTGCTATCACCTATATCTGAAAAACACAGAGATTAAGAATAGTCTAAAGCCAATAAGGCTACTTCCTCTTTTACCTTGATATCAAGAACCTAAGCAGACTTGGTGAATATGCTAATGAAGGGTCTTGGGGTGATGACTCCAAGGTCCAGGTGGGAAAGGGAAGATGGACCAGGAGGGAAGAGTATGATTATGAATCGGGGCTGCTGGTTTCATGAGAGGAGGGAAAGCAAGGAGAAGGATAAAAGAAGAAAGGAGCAGAGATAAGGGATATATGATTTCTGGAAAGGAAAGCTAGAACAGGAGCCAGAGTTTGGAAACTGACAATCAGGCACAGAGGTTTTTGACCTCAAGAGGAGAAGGACCCAGAAACTGAGTCCTGTGTTGTTAACTGGAATGACAGAGGATCAGGAGACAAGGACATAACTTTACATTTTCAACCAGAAGTACACTGAGACTGAGGTAAACTCCATGCAGCTCCTAAAGGAACAGAAGTAGGGCTCTATTCTGTTTGGGGCACTTGTGAAGGTGTGGACTCTTTTAGTTTGTTTTTTCGGTATCTGTAAATAAACCTCTATGCCTACCCCTGTTGCTCTGCGCACAAGTGGAAGAACCCTCAGTGAAAAAAAGGATTTAAAAGAGGGTAGTCCCTTACACCCAGTAACAAAGTCTCCTGGTGACTGAGCCTTGCCAAGATACTGTTCCAGGGAGAGGTCAGTAGAGATCAGGCTTTTTCATTTTTTTTTTTTAAATGTGTGTCTTAAACTCTTTTCAGTTTTATTTGGGCTGCCTTAAATGTTTTAGATGCCCGGTGTTCATGAATAATTGCCATTGATAGTAATGCTCTTTTTGAAAACCACCTCAGTTTGATTTAAGAAAAAAAGACTAATCCTTCCTGGACTGGGTCTAGAAGAGATAGAGTTTCCATCCTAGTTACCCATCTGACTTTGGGCAGCTTAGCAAGATTTTTCAGGGTTTCTGTTTCTTCATCTGCAAAGTGTATATAATTAATCTTAGTATCACTACTATGTTTGTAATGATCTCAGTACTGATGCTACAACAAAACACAAAGCTATGCCTCCAAATTACTCAGGAGGAAAGGGTAACATTCACAAATATCTATATTGCTTGGTTTTGTAACAGTGTTGATTGCTAAGGTCTTTCATCTTTAAAGCTGCATGACTGATTTTTCATTAACTTACAAGTAATTTTTATGTAAATCAGTGTCTTTGCAGACCCCTAAAGTCTAGAGGACTTAAAATATGTTTCTGTACAATTGTTTACATTATTATTATTCTTTTTTTGAGACTAGGTCTCACTATTTTTGCCCATGGAACCGCAGGCTCATGTTGTCCATGGTACTCCGGACTCAAGCAATCCCTAGCCTCAGCTTCCCAGGTAGCTAGGATTACATGCATGTGCCACCACCCTAAGCGATTTTTGGGGAGTAGGTCATGCTGTGTTGCCCCAGGCAGGATTTGAACCGTGATCCCCAGACCCCTCAGAGACTTCATAATTTGTTGCTTGCAAGCACGTACCACCTTGCCTGGCTTGTTTACATTATTAATTTGTTATTATTTTATTCTATGCTGATAGAAGTCAGTAGACATTAAACTGAAAGTGACATCAACTCTTACCTCTTCTATAAAAAAAGCAATTGGAACACAGAGAGGCTAGGAGATTTGCCTTACTCACACAGCTTCTTTCTGGCAGGCCAGACCAACATATTTTATACTTCACTGACCTACTTGTCTGTAATAACAGTTTAGTCTAGCCTCTCTTTGCTACTGAGGTGTTAGAAACCACAATATTGTTTTAATACTATTACATTTTGTTTATGTTTTCCAGAATTCTCATGCTATTTTTTTACACTTTTTAAATTTTATTTTATTTGATTGCACACATATTTTTTTACATCAGTGTATATCCTGAGACTCTCCCACTACCTTGTCACCCAGCTTAATCTCTTGTATCCATCCCTATCTTGATTTTATCCCCCCCATCTTCCTGCTCTATGCCTCAGTTCTGGTGACAGTTTGTTAGTTTTAAGTTTCACTTGTCCTTTTGTTTGCTTGCTTTCCCTGTATGCTATATAAATGGGATCATCCAGTATTTCTCTTTTTCCTTCTGGCTTATTTCTACTAGAATGACTCCTACTAGGTCCATTCATGCTATCACAAAAGAATCAGATTTGTCTATTTTGATTATGGAATAATATTCTATTGTGTAAATATACCACAACTTTCTGATTCATTCATCTGTTTGGGACATTGGATTGTTTCAATATTCTGACTATTATAAACAGCGATACAGTAAACATTCAAGTACAGGTGTTTTTTTGCGTTAGTGTTCTGGTGTCCTTTGGATAGATTCCCAGAAGTGGAATTGCTGGATTGAAAGGTAGTTCCATTTTCAGGAGTTTGATGGTCCTCCACACAGATTTGCATAGTGATGACCAGTTTGCATTCCCATCAGCAGTGTAAAAGTGTTCCTTTTTGTACACATCCATGCCAACACTTGTCTCCTTTTTTTTTTTTTAATATGGGCCATTTTCTACTTGTATACAGTGGTACCTTGTGGTTTTGATTTGCATTTCCCTCATTATTAGTGATGCTGAACATTCTTTCATATGTCTACTGGTCATTTGTACTTGTACCAATGAAAATTAAATACTTGGTAATAAATTTAACAAAAGTTGTGAAAGACTTATACAAAAAATATAAAATATTTTAAAAGAAATAGAAGACACAAAGAAATGGAAAGACATCCCCTGTGCATGATTCAGAAGAATTAATGTTGTCAAAATAGCCATTCTACCAACAGCAAACTACAGATTCAGTGTAATTCCATTAAAAACCTAATGATATCCTTCACTTTGACTTATTTCACTTCAATGTCATTCTTCCAAGAATTGAAAAAAAATAGTACTAAAATTTATTTGGAACAATTAAAAAAAAAAAACTTTGAATAGCCAAAACTGTCCTGTCTAAGAGGAGAGAGAATGGAGGTATTAAACTCACAGACTTTAAATTGTACTACAAAGTCATAATAATTAAGACAACATGGTACTGAAACAAAAACAGACACAAAGATTAATGGAACAGAATCAAAAGCCCAGGAATAAAGATGCACGTATATGGTCAGTTAATCTTTGAAAAAGGAACAAAGAATATGCATTGGAACAAGGATAGTCTAATCAATAAATAGTTCTGGGTAAACTGGACCACTATCTGTAAAAAAAGGAATCTAGACTACTTCAACATTTACAAAAATCAACTCAAAATGGATATAAAAGTTGGATGTAAGACCTGAAACCATAAAACACATAGAAGAAAATAAGGGCAAAATATTCCAATACTTACACCCCAGAAAGCTATTTCAGGGCACATTAAAAATGAAGGAAAACATAAGCAACTGGTACTACGTCAAACTAAAAAGCTTCTGCACAGCTAAAGAGACATTAACCAAAACAAAGAGATACCCAACTGACTGAGAAAAATGTTTGCTCTCCATGCAAGTGATAAGGGTCTGATATCAAAGATCCACAAGGAACTCCCACAACTTAACAAAACCAAAGCAAAAAGTTCAATCAAAAAATGGGGAGAAGAGCTAAAAAGACACTTCTTCAAAGAAGTGTCTTTTATTCTTCAAAGAATAGCTAAAAAGACACTTTTGTTTACATTGTCCTCTATGATCAGCACCTGAGGTATTGCACCCTCCCCATGATTGTGTATATAGGTGAACCCAATGTATTTGTGCATGTGTGTGTGGGCTCACCTGGGCCTGGGAGGAAAGGATAAAAGGGGCAGTTTCAGCACAGGGTGGGAAAATACAAGGAGAGAAAAAAACTTCAGAGAGAAAGAGCATGAAGATTCCTGGGGGAATTAGGAGGCACATCTGCCTTCTAAGCCCCTTGGCCCTGGCCCTTCCCTGCCTTGTCTGTCTGTGTAACTGCTAGAATCAATCAAAATCTACCAAGAGTCTGAGGCTTGCACTGCAAATGGTGTCATGAACTGGCTGTTTGCAGTAAAATTAGCAAAAATAACAGTTAGCCTGACAGGTCCCAGAGACTTACTCACAAGCCCAGTACCCACCAGCCCCCTGGCTAAAGGACCTGTATTCCAAACTGATGCAGCTGCTATAGAAATTGGTATGGAGGACCCCCAGAGTATTGAAACTGGATCTACTGTATGACCCAGCAATTCCACTCCAGCGGACACAAAAACATTAATTAGCAAGGAAATCTGCACTCATATTTGTTGCATTACTTACAATAGGTGAAATAAGGCAACAACCTAAATGTCTGAAGCAGATGAATGGATCAATATGATGTGATATATGCAAACATAATGGTATACCGTTACTGTCAAAGAAAAACTTATGTCATTTGCAACAACTTAGATGGAACTGGAAGGAATTATGCTAAGTGAATAAGTAGAGGGAAAAAGAAATATCAGAATGTTTCATTTACAGAAGGAATACAGGGAAATTGAACAAAGTGTCATAAAAAAGGAGAGAAAATTTGCAGGAAAATGTAAATCTGAGGTATACAGCAGGGATGCAGGAGGGAGAGGAATCAAGGAAGAGTATAAGGAACTATGCTGATGGTCATAGGTCTTATGGTGGTAGGACTTACACAGGGACTATACCTGAGGGAGAAATCAAATACTGGACAAAAAAAGAACAATAATATAAAAAATTTTAAAAAACTTAAAAGTATCTGTATTCCACTAGAGTCTTCCAAGAAACATTAAAACAGGAATGAAGACAAAGAACAAAGAATTAAGTAGAACCAAAAAACTGGGCAAAATGGCAGTAACCAGATTTTGTATATCAAGAATACTCTAAATGTTAAAGGACTGAACTCACCGATGAAAAAGATATGAGTATTCCTATGAATAGGAAACAATCCAAAATTCTGCTGCTCTGGGAAATGCACTATTTTGTAACCATCCCAATCTAGTTAGTTTCATCATGACTTCTAGCAGCTAAAGAAGAATGTCAGCTTCCTTGGCAATATCTCCACAAGTTGACACATAATCTCCACAAGTTGAGCATTTCTCTCCCCTCAGGGTGATGTTGCCCTCTTATCCCCTCCCTGTTATGGTTCCTTCCTAGGTCCAGTTGTGCCCGCTCCAGCTGTATACAACCATGAGGAGGGCACTATACCACAGACATTGGCCATAATGGCTAATAGCAGGGGGGTGTGAAAAACCCTGATAACTCATTTACCCTACGATCTACCACCTCAGGGTTTTTTTTTTTTTTTTTTTTTTTTTTTTGCTGTACAATCTATGCATTATTGTCCCACAAGTCTCCCTTGGCAAATGTGGAATACTATACTCATAACCCACAGATTTAATACAAACTAACAATGCAACTAAATACAACAGAATACTACTAAGCTCAGTCAACTAAGGTGTAAGGGCACATCAACCTGGGGGTGAAAATATAAAGATGTTATTGGCACCAACAATGGGAGATCCCCTACCATCTAGTAGCATACAAGTCAATACTTCTTCTTTTACCCCACCAAACCAACCCCCAAGGACTTGACAATCTAGGTTCCTGCAGGAGCACAGTAATTGTATATTGCCAGCTAAAGGGTAAATGAGTTTTTCAGGGTTTTCTCCCTTCCGTCATTAGTTTCTATGACCAATACCTACAATATTATGCCTTCCCTATGATTGTACACATCTGGGTCTAGTGAGTGTGTACATACGTAAGTGGGCACACTTGGTCCTAGGAGGTGAAGATAAAAGAGTGGTGTGACCCTGGGGAGGGGTGGAGAGAGCAAGTGAGATGAGGAAAAGGTGGAAAAGGAGAGATAACTCGAGAGTGAAACTTATATAACTGTTTCTTTGCTGTCTGTTATTAAAAATCCAAAAAATATAAGTTAAGGGGTCTGACATACTTCACCTGCTGCAACTGATGATGAACCTACTTTGATTGGGATAATTTTGTAACACTAGCCTTCCCACATGAAGGTAAACTGGTCTTGACTCTGGTGCTATAGCAATGGACAAAAACAAGTGTTAGCTAGATCAGCTATAAAATGTTACTGTGCCTCGTTCACGGTTCATGTGATCCATTATGTTTGTTACTAAAGGCACAGCTGCATGCAAGGGGGGGAATCACTTTATTCACCTTCTTCACCAACCATAATGGCCAGTTACAGGAGTAGTGGGTACACACACACCATTCCCAATTTTTTCAATTTGGCTACTGTGACAATGATTTATTTATTTATTTTTATTTTTCTAAATTTTCTTTTTTTTATTATTTACACACACATATTTTTTTATTTATATATAAATTTCACAACATTGTAATACCAGGGATTTACCACCCCTCCATTCCTTCCCCCCTTTCTCTCCTGCTCAAAGTTGTGCACTTCAGTTTAGCTTAGCTTGTTTTGACTTTTCCTCAAGACTTTTATTTTTTCACTATATCCCATATATTAGTGAAGCCATTTGGTTTCTGTCTTTTTCTGTCTGGCTTGTTTCTTCTAATATGATTTCTTCTAAGTACATACATGTTATAAAATCATTGAATTTGTCATTTTTAATTGGTGAGTAATATTCCATTGTGTATATATACCACACATTTTTTTCATCCAGTCATCTGTTTTGGGGCATTTAGGTTGCTTCCATGACCTTGCAATTATAAATTGTGCTGCAGTAAACATCCGAGCACAGGTTTCCCTTTGTACCCACATTGAGGTTTCTTTTGGGTAGATTCCCAAGAGAGCAATTGCTGGGTCAAATGGTAGTTCCATTTTCATTAACTTGAGGGGCCTCCACACAGCTTTCCATAGTGGATGGACTAGTTTACATTTCCACCAGCAGTGTAGTAGTGTTCCTTTTTCTCCACATCCTCGCCAGCAATTCTTGTTGCCTGTTCTTTGGCTGTGGGCCATTCTTACTGGTGTAAGGTGGTATCTCATTGTGGTTTTGATTTGCATTTCCCTTATTACTAGCGACATTGAGCAATTTTTCATGTGCCTGCTGGCCATTTGTATTTCTTCTTTGGAGAAGTGTCTTTTTAGTTCTTCTCCCCATTTTTTGATTGGGCTTTTTGCTTTGCATTTGTTTAGTTGTGTGAGTTCCTTGTGGATCTTCATTATTAAACCCTTGTGTGACAATAATTTATTTGTGGCCACCTGGCAACTGATACCGTTTAGTATTGGTTACTCTCCTCGTTGCTATTAGGTGTGTGGGCAGATGCTCAGCATGTCTGCACAACACTGCCTTCACCACAGGTACCCCAAGGCAAATCTCTCTGGCTATGGTGTCACATACACTTTATATTCCTTTGTGGGTAATCATCCACTCTCCAGGGATAATCTCACTGCTTTCATTTTGACATTCTGGACTTTATATAGCCAACAATGTAACAAGCAGATCCCAGAAACTTCTCTGATTCCCATATAGTAAGATGCACTCTGCCTTCTGTATCTACTAAAGCCAAATTCCTTTACACAGTGATTGAGACCTGTAGGTAGCAGGCTCCACAAGTGGCCGCTGGTCCCTGCCCATGACCTTTGAACTATTACTTTGACCCTCATCCTGTTCAAAAGCAAACAGGGCTCCCCCTGGCCTCGGGTTGGCAGCAAGTGGTCCTCCAAGAGCAGGGCACATGGCTGGGGCTCAGAATCCCCAACTTTCCTCTTCTCAGAAACCCATCTTCTCATGAGTGCAAACCTCTGATTCTTGTGCAGTTGTCTCCAAATAACCAATATTCATTGAACTATGTGTGTATAGTAGCATAATCCACACCTGTTCTCACTAGAGCCAGTCACATATAAGTACAGGCTATTTAAAGAGTCTCTGTGGCTTGCAGAAACTGACTGACCTTTATGGCATTCTTTTTAGTTGGTAAATAATTACCCCTAATTCCTTCTGAAAGCACTGGATCTCAGCTTCACCAAGTCAGCTCTCATTGTGGTGATATATTCAGCATCTCACATAGGATGCTAGAATTGCCATAGGGAACCAAATGAGAATGAAGGTACATTTTCAGTATGAAATCTTTCAATGGCCCATACTGTTTGCACAGTACTCACTATCTCTAGTGTGCCAGAGAGGACAAGAATAGATAAATGTGTTCATTTATCTAAGACATATCTCTTTACCTGTTATCAGCATGCCACATACCACACCCTCAAAAAGTATAATTTACATTTTTCTCAAGTGCATATAGATCATTCTCCTGGATTGACTACAGATTGGATTACAACACAGTATCAACAAATATATGAAGTTTGAAATCATATCAAGTAGCCTCACTGATCATAAAGTATTAAACTAGAAATTATTACTAAAAGAAAGTAAGAAAATTATCTGATAAAAACTGAACACCAATCTCTGAAAGACCACTGAGTCAATAAAGAAATAAAAGAAATACAAAATTTATTAAGAGACAAATATCAACAAGGACATAACTTTCCAGAACATATGGGACACATCAAAACAGTACTAAAAGGCAAGTATATTGAAAGAACTTATAGAAAAAAACCTAAACTCTCATATGTTGAACTAGGAAAAGAGCAACAACAAAAGCATCCAACAGTATTTGGAGGAAAGAAATAAATAATAGAGTAGAAATAAATGAAGGAAAAATAAAAGAAGTAGACTGAAATATCAAGGAAATAAAAAGTTGGTCTTTGGTTAAAAAATAAAGTAGACAAATGACTAGCAAGGTTCACAAGAAAAACATGGCAAAACTCGAATAAGAAGGGACAAAAATAAAAGAGAAGCTACAACAGACAGCAGAAATATAGAGTATAATAAAAGAATACTGGTTATATATGCAAAGAATCTATCTGGGAAGGTGGAAAAATTCCTGGACTTATACGATCATTCATAGATACAGGGTGACCCCCTTCCCACGATGTGGCTGCATGCCCTATGATGTGTTGGGTACCATTTGGGGAAAACACTGGCAGGCTAAGCCCTAGTGTGGCCACTCTGGGGCAATTGGTGGTTGAATACCCTCTGCTTCTGCCTTATTTTTTTAGATCTCTTTCTCTCTCTCAATTCAAATATTCTTGTTTATTTTCTCACAAAATAGGATTATTTCCCCACAGATATGATCTCCATAATTTCCCAAAGTCCTCCACAAAACTCCCCCTACTCTCTCTGTTCCTCTCCCTTTACTCTTCTGAGTATCAGTTTATCTTTGATCTTTCATTTGGATTTTTAAGGATTTCATGCATAAGTGGAATGCAATGGCATTAATTCAGCCTTTTGTTTGCTGAATAATATTTCATTGTGTTTATGTATCAAATCTTCTTGAGCCACTCATCAGTTCCTGGACATTTAGGTTGTTTTCATATATTGGTTATTAGAAATGGAACTGCTATAAACATAGGATTGCAGATTTCCTTTAGAATTAGTGTTTTGGTGTTCTTTAGATAGATTCCTAGGAATAGAATTGCTGTGTCATCTGGTAAATCCAAATTTTAGTCTTTGCAAAATGTCCACAATTCTTTCTATAGGGATAGACCAGTCTACATCTCCACTACCAATGTTACAGTATTCCTTTTTCTATGAATCTTAACCATGTTTACCAGATATATGGTGAGCAAATATTTTCTTCCATTGAAAAGTAGGGTGGCTTTTTTTTAAAGTTTCTTTCATTGTAGAGAAGATTTTAAGTCTGATGTAGATCCAGCTGTTTCAGTAGTCTAGTCAGAAATGAGTGGATCATTATTAACATGTCCTCCCCAAAATGCATGCACTTACATTAGGGATTCAAAATGTGGTCCTTTTAATACTACCATGGAGACTCTTCTGACAAATCAAATCCCATGCAAAGAAGGAAAAGGCTGTATAAAAACACTCAAAGCCAATGCTAGTTATCATTCTACTAGAGAAACATTAAAATGACTTCTACTCATCATTCAAATATTCTTGTTTATTTTCTCACAAAATAGGATTATCTCCCCACAGATATGATCTCCATAATTTCCCAAAGTCCTCCACAAAACTCCCCCGCTTTCTCTGTTCCTCTCCCCTTACTCTTCTAGTATCAGTTCATCTTTGATCTTTCATTTGGATTTTAAGGATTTCATGCATAAGTGGAATTCAATGGCATTAATTCAACCTTTTGTGATATATATATATATATAGTCATTTCCATTTATAATAACCAGTATATGGAAACAACCTAAATGCCCAGGAACTGGAGTGGAACAAGAAGATTTTGTACATAAACACAATGGAATATTATTCAACAAACAAAGGCTGAACTAATGCCATTGCATTCCACTTATGCACATATATGTGTGTGTGTGTATATATATATATATATATACATATATATATATGATGGGTAGAAGTCATTTTAATCACTTTTGTTAGTTTAATCAAGTCATTTTAATCATTTATATATGATGGGTAGAAGTAATTTTAATCAGTGTCTCTAGTAGAATGATGTTTGTATATATATATACATATATATAGAGAGAGAGTTCTACAGGAGGAGATTTATATATTTGTCTTGTTGGAAAGGTTGGGTACTAAAAATACTCTTTTTAAATAAAACAGAGGAACAAAAGGAATGATAGTTCCTTATTTTTCCTATAATAAAAGAGATGATTTAGCAATGGGAAAGTGGAATAGAAAATGAAGCAATTATAGAACCACATTATATAACAATGCCATGGGTAATGTCAATTAGAATTTTATGAAACTGACATATATCTTGAAATATCAACACTATAATTTTACTGCCTTATTAAGAAAATAATGGGATCAGTGTGATAATGGTTTTATCACAGATGTTGCTGTTATAGAAGCATATACCTTGATTTTATAGAGAAATAAGTTAATATTTTGCATTGAAGTGCAGTGATAAAGAAGGAAATTGCCTTCTGATAAAAAAAAGTATTTTATACAGGTCTCTATTAGTAGCAATGAAAATTCCTTAGTATTTTTTGCTTTTATTCAAAATGCTTTGTAAAAATGGTTATAAATATCTCTTGATCTAAAATTTTGCCTTCAAATCAAGCCTGGTCAAATAGTTATTTTGTGATTGCCTGCTGCCTTGCAGAATGGAATTATTTGAGCCATGTAGAATGAATAAAGTTAACTCAGAGTCCAAATGATTGAAGTAATGAAAGCCTATAGGAACTACGCTGAGAAGCAGGGCACAACCCTGATCCAAAGACAGTTTTTTTATTTAGAATCAGGCAGAAAAAAAATTTAAAGAAGGGTGTCAAGCACATAGGAGATGTACATGTGTGGGGATGCATTATTGTCTGCCACTAGGTATAGGGTCAAGTGACAAGAAGTTTTTGTCTGGGGGCCTCCAGTGTTTTCTATAATCAAAATGTACCATCTCCATTCTTTATTCCCACCTAACTTTTTGTTAGTCATTACAAGTAAGATGTTTTAATTGGTCTTGTTAATCTGGCCATATAATCTGCATGCTATGTTCAGCAGATACTGATTTCCATGTGTTCCTCAAAAATATCACCAAAACTTTTGCCGTAGGTGAGACGCCTCCTGCCTGACTCCTACCTAGCCGAACAGAAAGAATTCCAGGCACCAAGACAATAGGTCAGGAAACAGGGAGGATCTGGAATCCCACAATGAACAACAGTTTTTACCTTTCTTTAGGTAAACCATACCCACCTTTAAATATGTGTTCTAAGATCAGACCAAAGGTAGCCACCATCACTGATACTATTATTAACAGATGTTCTCCAAACCATTACTCAAATATCATTTCCTACACTTGTTTTCAGTTTGTTTCATTTCTCAACTAATTTGGATCCAGTTGTCAGATGCCATTGCTCATTTATTTATTTAATTTTTCTTTTTGGGGGGAGGGATTAGACAACAAATTAAGAGTAAAATCTTTAATATTACCCTCTTGGTCCAAGATCTAGATCTTGATCTTGGAATGAGAGGGTAATATTAAGGTTTTTTTAATCAAATTTATCAACTGTGTTAATAAAGATGCTACACCCTATCCCTTACCTGACCATTTTCCATTGAAAGTCAGAAGTTAGATAAATTTGAAAGTAATAGATCTGACAACTAATGTTAGTCAAAATGTAAATTTTGGGGTACAGTTGGCAACATAGAAAACCTAAGCCCCACTACTGGTCCATGAAGTCAGTTTGGGAGGTTAGAATAGATAGGGAATAGATTAGACTGTCTTAAGAACAAGGTCATAAAACCATTCACCATGACAAGAAATACCAGCCCCGCTCTGGGAATGTAGAAGCAGAGCCCAAAACACATTTTTTGTGTTACAGGTCAGCACTGGAGACCAGACATCAAAGCAGGGGTGCAAAAACACAATACAAAACATCTCAAATCCTCCTCAAGGTGCAGACATTTCTCCTCTAACCCACTGTTTCTCTTAACTGTGCAGTTCAATAAGTTTACCTTTTCTGTTGTCCACTCTGGTGAATTCTTTCACCCATGTACCTCCCACCTAACATTGTTCTTCTCCCTACAACATTAAATATTGCACTAAATATTGTTGGTAATATCTGAGGGTCAAAGGCATTCTTTTGATAACAATTTTAAATTTCCATTTTTTCTAGAGAAAAATAGCTTAAATAATTATACCAAAGTTGTAAGAAGGCTGTGTTATGATGTGTGGCATATGATGAGAAAGGCCTACTCAGTCCAAATGGGTTGGAGATGAGAAACCTAGAGTGATTGCACCATAAGACCTCCTCAGGAGGAGCAAATTGAGGTGCAGCCCTGATCTGAAGGCAGTCTCTCTTTTATTAAGAAGTAAGTGAAAGAAAAACAAGCATCCTGGGACTCTACAGCTGTGTGGGGGATGTAGAGCCTCTTTGTGCCAACCATGGCCCATTGACCAGAAGTAATGCCTGGGAGGCATAGAGTTTTTGTTAAAACTAAGTGTATCATTTAAAGCTACATAATGCTGTTTTCAGCATGTAATTTCTCATAGCAGGACTTTTGCCCTGAGAGGTCCTTTATCTTATTATCTTAGTTCCTTGTTCATATTCTGGGGGAAAGGCACATGATAGACAAGGCACAGAGCAGACCCACATTCCTATATAAGAGGATGCTTTTTTCCCCTTTGAATTCCAATCCAGGGGTAAATTAATTACTGTCATTTAGATGATGTGCTCTTGATTTTAGGTCAGTCTTTTCTAGATGAAGGCATTGTTAAAATTCAAATTTTTCAGTTAGTTTTTAAAATGTATTAAATATGAACATTCTGCATCAACCCTTAGAGAAACAGTAGAAAATTTCAGTTGAAAGGTATTAGTTCTCATCGTAAATACCTTCTCAGATGTGGTTCAAGTGACAGACTTAGGATTTTTCTGAGCCTGGATTGGACAAGGCTTTATAGCATGGCATCAAAGGAGGGAGGAAAAGCAGTGTTGGAAATATTAAATCAAATAGACTGAAAAACATATTTGAAAATACTGAGCAGAAAAATATAAACTAGGTGTAAAGGAACTGGAGAGGCTATGGATACCATAATAAAGAATGTGAGTTTGGATGAGAGTAAGGAAGTTGTTATCTGTTGAAACACTCTGAAATAATGTGGCAGAGTCTCAGGGAATTTTTATAGAGCATGTTTAAAGAAATAGTATTTAAATATTGCTATAGATTCAATATTTAAATTTTATTTATGGAATTCAAATCAAACCAGCCATCCAATCTATGTAGAGGGATTCTAATTGTAAGTGATGATTATTTCTAAGATTGTCTGACTTGGTTTTGTAAAGTTTTAAAACTAAAAGAAAGTTTTAAACAGTTTTCTTTTTCATTGGGTCAAAAATGGTGCCTTATAACCACCATTAACTGATTTTAATCTTTTAAGCTATGCATGGCAATAATATAAACAGGATTGCTTTTAGAAATTCATCTGGATTGCAAATTTTAAGTAGTTAGATTGTGTGCACATCTTTATGTAAGTTCTTAATCACCTAGAAAAATAGAAATAAGATGCTTTATAAGAACTGAACACAAATTAATATACAAGTATTGCTCTCACTCTTGAAATTTTTTTTAGCATTTTAACATTCTCTAATAAAATAAAATTCCTCTAGGAAAGTTACATTTTGCTTATTATCATCAAAAACATATTTAATGGGTACATTTTGAAACAGAGCACTTAGCCAGATTTATGATAGGGAGGGAATATTGTTTTAGTGGCCGTCAAAAGCATAGCTAAGACTATAGAAAGAGAGAGCTGAAGGTTCTTTTCTATTTGAAGACCATAACACATTTGGGAGTAGGAATGTCAAATATGAGGGATCATTGTCCCTTCAGAATAAATTAAGAATGTATTTTTCAAATTCAAAGGAGCCAGTATGAATTTGTTACTAATTTTATAAGATCAAAGAAAGAGAAAAGAAACATAAAACATGTAATGGAAGGGCATGCCCAAAGGACAAAATTAGATAAGACACACTAAGAAAATATCTCCATAAAGCACAACTCACAAATCAACTAAATAACTCACATTTAGTGTTAAATAGCAGTTTAACACTGGAGGATGCCTGACTCCCTATTTATTCATCAACATTTTAAAAAGTAGGTAGCCAAAATTCAATTGTAAATATGGAGGTGGAAAGGGAAGTTGGAACTGCTAATATAACCATTGCAGAGCAGAAGGCAATACAATCAGAGGCAAGTTCAGGTTTTTGTCTAATAATCCTTCAACCTCCATCACAAGAAGGGAAGACCCATATATTTTCTGAAGCTGGGGGCTATGATATTGAAACACAATGACTTCTCATAAACATAGTGTAGCTGACTGGCCCATATCCCTACCCTGACCAGTACCAAGAATTAGTTATCCAGAACCTAATCTCTGATCTAACCAGCTACAAAATTTGCTTTCTATCTCTTCCTGGCAGAATACAGAACTGCATCAGTACATATCACACATAAGAGGGGAAAGGTAATATTTCTTAGGCCAAACATTTCTGAGTCTGTTGTAAATTCCTTCTCAGAGGAAAGACAGATCCACATTTTCTGCCAAATCTGGGTGACTTTGAAATACAGCAGTTTAAGTAGATACAAGCATGGCAGGTTGACTTCCCTTGCTCATTCTTAGTAGATGCAATATTTAAGTAATTAAGATACATTAAAAATTACTCTAAATAGAAATTGTTTGAATTCACTGATCAAAGAACACAATCATTTGCATAATGCATACAAGATACATAAACTCACAGTGAAAAGCTTGAACAACGTATTTCAAAATAAACACAGAAAAAAGCAGGAATGGTAATTCTCATTCTAATGACATAGACTTGTAGCCTCCCCTCTCCAACAAAAAGCTGATAAGCAAAAGAATATTAATATTATATATGATGAAGAGAATAATCAAGCAAATTGTCATCAATACATATCTAAAACAGGTCAATTAAACATATGAACAATTAAAATATGTAAGAAACTGATTTCAACAAAATACTAGTAGAGAACTAAACTTAATCATTTTCATCAGTCTTCAGACTGAAAATTAACAAGAAAAAATTTAGTTTTAAAAGGGAAATTTATAGAAATACACATAGCAAACTAGAGAAATCCTTAAATTAACAATATAGTCTACATCTGAGGAAATTATGAAAAAAGATCATACAAAAACAAAACACAATATAAGGCAGAAAAATCATAAAATTTAGATCAGAAATAAATGAATAAACATGAAGACAATATAAAATATCAACAAAACTTAGAACTGGTTCATAGAGAAATTAACATTGATATTAGATTCATTAACTGAAAAAGAAAACTCTAATAGAAAAAATCAGCAATGAAAGATGAAATTACAATAGATAATACAGATATATAAGAGATCATGAACAAGTACTATAAACACTTATCTGTAAACATATACAGGACAACCCAGAAAAAATTCACATATGTTTAGACTTTTATAAGCTTCCAAGACTGATCCAGAAAATAATAGAAAGAAATCAAAACAGATATCAAAAACTCCTCATGAAAAAAGCCCAGAATCAAATGACTTTACTAGTAAATTCTACCAAAAGTTTGAGGAAGATATAGCTGCTATCATTTTCAAATTCTTTCAAAGAATTAAAGAGGAAGGAATACTCCCAAACACATTTTACAAGGATAATGTAATCCTCAAAACAAAAACAAAACTAGAGAAGAACAACAACAGATACACACACACACACACACACACTTGTTGATAGACATAAGTACAAAAGATCTTATCAAACCAACACTTGGACAATACATGGGCCACCATGACTGGGTCCAATGGTATTTTTCTATTAATCAGAAAAAAAATTCTAAAATTTTCATAGAACTGAAAAAGGTTCTTAAAATACAAAGCAATCCAGGAAGAAAAGGAAGAAAAATAGGAGCAATTCACTCCTTTACCTCATATTATACTACAAGATGGTAATAATTGAACAAAAGCAGATACACAGGGCAATGGAATATAACAAGAACCAAAATATAGATCACCAGATCTATGAACTGTTAATCTTTGATAAATGAGTCAAGGCCATGCAACATAAATATGAAAGATTCTTTAACAAATGATACTGAATAGCCTAGAAGACTATATGCAGAAGAACAAAATTAGATTATTATTTAACACCACATAGAAAATTCCCCTCAAAATTAATTAAAGACTTGGATATCAATCCTAACACCATCAGGTACATAAAATAAAACATATTTAATATACTCTGAACATTAACTGTAGAAGTATCTTTAAAGACCCAACTCAATCATGAGAAAAACAAAGACAAAAATAAACAAACATAATACACTAAAGAAAGTTGACAACAGAGAAACCACCACAAACATTAAAAGGTATTTTTTCATCTTACTATCAACAATCCAAAAATATAAAAGAACTCATATACAAACACTTAAAGCAAAAAATAAAAATAAAAAATTGGCCTGCAAGGGTTGAATAGACACATCGCCACAGAAAGTACACTGATAGCTAATAGGCACATGAAAATAATATTCAACTTCACTTACAATTAGGAAAATGCAAATCAAAATCTTAGTGAAATATCACCTTACATCAGTGAGAATAAATTACACTGAAAAAATTAGAAATATTTGGTTGATGAGGCTGTGGTGACAAAAGAACACGCATTCACTTCTGGTGAGAATGTAGACTACACCAATCTCTCTGGAAAAAAATATGGAGATTCCTTAGAAATCTAAAAATGGGATTCAAATGACCCAGGTATACTATTCCTAGGTAATTATCTGGAGAATAAAAAAAAAAACACTAAAACATTTATGGAATATAAACAAAATAGCTAAGAGATAGAAACAATCTAAATGCTTATTGATAAGTAGATAAAGAAATGATGGCATATTTGCTCAATTGAATGTTTTATTTCCCCTTTACCTTGGAATACTATTCTATTAAAATAATATAGAATCTTGCCAATTGTAACAATATGGATGAAACTTGAGATGTCTATGCTAAATGAAATATATCAGAAATAAAAGACAATTACCAGATGTTTTCTCTCATATACTGAGTGCAAATAAAAACCAACAACACAAAAAGACCAATGGATCAGAATTGAATACCCAGAAATAAAACCACACATATATGGTCAATTAATCTTTGACAAAAGGGCAAAAAAAATACCCTGGAACAAGGATAGCCTCCTCAGTAAATGGTGCTGGGATAACTGGATCAAAACTTGTAAAAAAAATGGACCAGGACAACACCCTCACACCCTGTACAAAAATTAACTCAAAATGGATAAAGGACCTGGAAGTGAGACCTGCAACCAGAAAATACATAGAAGAAAACCTGGGCAAAACCCTTCATGAATTTCACCTCAGAAATTCATTTGGGGAAACAACTATGGCTGGCAAAAAAATGAAGGAAAACATAAATAGCTGGGACTATATCAAACTAAAAAGTTTCTGTTCAGCAAAAGAGACAATAAACAAACCAAAAAGAAATCCAACTGACTGGGAGAAAATTTTTGCCCTCCAGACAAGTGAAAAGGGTCTGATAACAAAGATCCACAAAGAGCTCCTACAACTCAACAAAAACAAAGCAAAAAACCCACTCAAAAAATGGGGGAAGAACTATAAAGACACTTCATCGAAGAGGAGATACAGATGGCTAATAGGCATATGAAAAAATGCTCCACATCACTAATAATCAGGGAAAAGCAAATTAAAACCACACTGAGATACCATCTTATACCAGTAAAAATGGCCTACATAAATAAAACAGACAACAACAAATGTTGGCACAGATGTGGAGAAAAAGGAACTCTCTTACACTGCTGGTGGGAGTGCAAACTGGTCCAGCCACTATGGAAGACTGTGTGGAGGACCCTCAAACAATTGAAAGTGGACTTACCATTTGACCCAGCAATCCCACTACTAGGAATCTACCCAGAGGACATGAAAACATTAATTGAAAAGGACACATGTACACGCATGTTCATTGCATCCCTGCTTACAATTGCAAATAATTGGAAACAAACCAAATGCCCCCAAACGGATGATTGGCTAAAAAAAATGTGGTACATATACACAATGGAATACTACGCATCCATCAAGGAGGACAAACATGTGTCATTTGCAGCAACCTGGATGGAACTAGAAAGACTCATATTAGCAGAAATAAGTCAAAAAGAAAAAGAGAAGTACAGGATGGTCTCACATATATGCTGGATATAGGGAAAAACAAACAAACAAATAAGAAAAAATGAAAACAACAAATGGGACTGAATCAGGGAGCGAGAGAGGAGGAGGGAGAAGAGGATGGGGGAAGTGAAGAGCACAAAAGATCAGGATGGTTAACAAATATTAGTGAAGTGGGAAAGCCCCGGGGTACACAATAATGGACTAATGTAATATAAATATAAATATACATATATATGCAAAAAAACAACAACAACACACATTTACCAGATATCAGAAGAAAACAATGGGCCAAACAACCAACAACTGAACATCAACCAACCAACAAATCACAGAAAAATGGGAGATGGAGTGACTGGAGGGGGGATACGGAGGGAGGAGGAGGGATCAACTAATGCACAAATGTGCAAATCAATAAAATGAATTTTCAAAAAAAAAAACCACCACTAACAACAAAAAGCAACTAACAAGTCACAAAAAAATGCAAACTCTTAAAAATAATAGAAGTTTTCCACAGAGAAAGGAGAAGGGAAATGACAGGAAAGGTTAGATGGGCAAACCTGATAGTGGATGTGGCACTAGTACTTTTGGTGGTGGGTGTGATGAGATATATACATACAAAGAGATGAAGCTCTACCCCTAAATTTATATAGTATTGTAAAAACAATAGTAAATATATATAATTTTACCAAAAAATATACCTGAAAAGAAAAATTGCCATTGAGTAACCAGGAGGAAAAAAAATCAAAATAATTTCCAACTTTTTAAAAAGCACTTTATTTCAATTAGCAAAATTTGGCAACTTTCTTTTAGAAATATAGGGTCTAGAACAATTGTCAAGGGGTTGAAATAAAAAGGCAAGCACAGGCATGCTTTACCTGAGTTGGAGGAGGCATACATTTTATACTAGATTACAATTCTGAGAATGGTTTTTACAGACAATTACTCTATTATCAAAGCCTTTTATAAATGGCTCTGATACAAGTTGTGGTAATCCTCATTTTCCATGAGGAGTGGCTGCTTTTCTTCAAGGAGAGGCTTCTTCCTGCGATGACATAGCAGGTATATGAGCCCTCCCAGCACAGCAGTAAGGACTGCACCCACCATAGCAGCTCCAACGATCCAAGGCCAGATCTGACTTGCTTGCTCCAAGTAGGGCATAATGTAATCTTGGAAAAAATCTCGGTCTGAAATAGAAATAGATCTTAATGCCTTCACCGGCCCCATCATCATCATCATCATTCCCATCTCCAACATCATATCATCATCATTAGGTTAGTTACTCTCATCATTTTAGTTACTTATCATAGTTACTATCATCATTTTTACATGGCACTTTGGAGTCAGATACTTTGTTATGAATGTCAGCTGTGTTATTAGCTGTAATCACTTGGAAGAGTTTTAACTGATAATCCATATCTCAATTTCTTCATCGGGAAATTAGGAAACAATGTCACCTTCTTGGGTATTTTAAAGTTTCTAGAAAACATCTGTTCTGCATATTATATACTGCCTGATATATATTGTGCACTAATTTGACATTAACTGTCATTTTCACATTTCCTTTCACTATATTATAACAACCCAAATGGTCTAAAGAACATAGTTATACCATTGATTATTTGTTCATAAAATATTTCAACAATTATACAAGCATTAACAGGCTATAGTGCTGGAAAATGCTCATAAATATTGGTCAGCTTCCCAAAGTTCCTAAAACATAGAACAATCCATGTATTCATAGAAGCAATACTTTCCAATTTGGAAAGAACATATTTTAACTAAGTATTCAAAATATTACAAACAAGATTAAAATAAATCTATCTCCCAGTATTCTGATTATTACATTGTTCCAAATCATATAAATACAAAAATTGGAACAATACAGAGAAGATTAGCATGGCCTTCATCCAAGCCATATAAATACAATTTGCCAATGGACCCAGAGTAGGAATCTCTGAGTGGTGTTCTTGGCATGTAGTCTTGACTGACGGAAGTATTTGTGAATGAGCTTAGGTGATCCCTGTGATACAGGTCTCCAGTGAAAGGAACAAGGACAGCACACTGGACTGCACTACTGATCTCACAATACTTGGGGCTGATACTGACCTTATGAGACTTATTGATAATGTACAAAAGCAGAGAATAGAGTTTGAAACCACAAAGAATAGAGATATTGTCAATGCTAGATGACCCTATATTATTTATAGTAGTGACTTGACACCTTCAAGCCAGTCTTCTACTCCCCTAACTCAGCAACAATAAAATCAGGTCTCAGGCCTACTACGAAAGACCAGTAAACTCAAACATCAATAGTCAAACACACACACACACACACACACACACACACACACACACACACAGACAAATCAGTTGTAAAGGTAGAGGCAGTTCAAGCTTCTAAGATCTAAATCAGCAAAATGACCAGGCAAAAATCTACCATACATGGTAATAAGAGACATCAAGTGAACACGACACCACATGACATGAACAATTCTTCAGAACTGAATCACAAAGATATGGAAGATTTTTATATTCCTATCAGATAGGAACCCCAAGTTTGTTATTCTAATGAAACTAAAAGAAATAGGAAAAAGTCAGAAAATCAGGTGCTATAGTAGGAACTACTAAAATCTAAACAAAAAGGCAGAACACAATTCACAAAATTAAATGGATGCCATGAGAAATATAATTAGTAAACAGAAAATAGAATTGAAGATTTAAATTTAAAAAAGAGTTGCAAAATGTAGAAATCAATAGAGGAGACAAAAAGGAGTAATGGTGACTCATCAAATGGTGGGTCAAGTCAGTGACCTTCATTAATTAATTAATTCACAAAAGCCCCAAATAGAAGAAAAAGAAAATTACAAAGAAGAAAATGAAACACTTTCAGAACCACAATGATATCCCATATGACATTGTTGAGAGTGCCCTGTAAATCAGAATGACCATAAACAACCAGTGCTTGCAGAGGTATGAGAAAAGAGCCCTCATATGCTATTGGTGGAAATGGAAACTGGTCTACCCCCTATGGAAGGGGAAAGCGATAGGGAGAGTAGAGGACAGCAGGGGAAGAGAATGTGATGGAAGTCAGGAAAGCACTTTGATAGTAGGAAGAGTATGGTGATTGCAATGAGGGAAGAAATCCTATATTGTAAAAAGGATATTTAAAAAAATAGCTTATAAAAACATAAATGAACCAAAATAAACCCCAGAAATCTTACATAGAATTGAGGTTAGTATGTTGCAAGTTGGGGTTAAAAGTGAAGGGGAGAGAGAGTGCCAATGGACTATGATAAAGGATGATGGGGGTGTTTTATGGTTGGTATGGTGTGGTAACATACATCTGAAAAGGTGTACCTGTAAATGATTTACCCCTAAATGATATGGCATTTCATACAAATGATACTTCAGGATAAATAATACAAAATAACTATATGCTTCATAGTATATTTATGTATTTGAAAGGAATTAGGAGAAATCATAATAAAGAAGGGTCTAGCAGATGATTAATACAAAAATGAATTTGTGAATCACTTTAATTGCTGCATTTATTCTTTTTTATATGATTTAAAATATAAAACAAATATATTTTTTTATACAATTATCTAGTGTGACACCAACAAATATATTTAGGATATTTTAGATCAACTAATGTAAACTAAATGAGAATGAGTATTTTGACTAGAGATTACACAAATTAAACTTACAACCATTAGCCTACAAATAAATACAGAAATATTGATTTCTTATCATTATATACTACATATTTAGTGTATTTAATTTGTTAAAATATATTAATGAGATAAAATGAAATAACATAAATGTAATTATGGTATCTAGGAAATTCTATTAGATTTGAGTAAATGAAGAAATCTTTATATACAGTTAATAAAAACAGAGATTCTCTATTGAAGAACTTCTTTGTAAAAGATGGACTATGCATACACATACATACATGAACATATATATTCTAAAGGTCTTACTCCCCCCCACCTTCTTTCCTTGTCCTAAGATTCCAAATTTTTTTTACTGTAAATTTAAAAGGTATTTTTTCTAGTATTTATTTTCATATTTCTAAGTAATAAGTCAATAATACTATGTATTGATCATAAAATTATCTCTAGATATTACTCATTTATAGAAAATTCAGTTGAACACCCTTCCCACTGTTGGAAGATGCAGCTGCTTTTGCACACAGCTATTGCCAATGCATGTGCACACCAAAAGGGTTGTGACCCATTCAATGTTAGTTAATAAGACAACCATCTTCCCATGGTCATTACCACTGGAAAAAAGCACACTGTCTTGTGAGCTACCTGCCCAGCATCCAGAGTGTCCAACACCACCTCAGAAACCGAGAAGAGGCACCCAACACCAACCCAGTACTGGGAAGGTGTTAACCCACTACCAACCCAGTACTGGAAGGTGTTAACACCACCCCAGGGTCGCAAAGGAGATTATAATCACCACCAGGCATCAGTGTGGGGGCCTTTGTGGGAGAAATAGCCATGAACAATATAAGCCCCATGCATAGTAGTTTGTGTCCAAAGAAGATAATGGAGAAAAGGAGAAACACAATAACTAGCCAATTAAATCCTCAGGAGAAATCCAAACCAAAGAAAGAGAACACATTTTCAGAACCAAAGCCTTAAGAGAGGGAAGAGCTTCCCTTCTTATCAGATACAAACCATGATAAGGAAATTTAAAAAAAAATGGAAGATAATGAGAAAGCTTAGAAAACTGATTAATGTCAGGAGCTATAAAATCAATAAACAGAAGAACGATATAAATTTTTAAACAAAACTGTAACAATAGTGATGAAGAAATGCTATAGAAAACCACAGAAGTAGAATAGACCAAATAGAAAAATGAATCAGTGTACTTGAGAATAAACAAAGACACTAAGAAGAAAATGAGAGAAAAATAGAGCAAACCAACCAACCAACCAAATGTAGAAACACTCCAAGAATTATCCAACCCCATGAGGAAAGACAATATAACAATGGGTATGCCAGAGGGGAAAGAGAAAGAGAAGTGAACATAACATATATTTAAAGAAATGAAAGAGGAAAATTTCACGCTAAGAGATGAGACTAAGTATACACTAGCAAGAAGCTAAAGGAGCTTTGGAGTACCTAAACAAAATGAGACAACGAAATATATATTAGTGAAACTTCCATGAGTTCAAGGTAAGGAAAGACTATTGAAGCTGTCAACAGTGAAGAAAACAGATAACTTAGAAAGCTATGATGACAGGCTAACAATTTATTTCTTTGAAGAAGGAGAGAATGGTATGACACGTTCCAAATGCTGAAAGAAAATAAGTGTCAGCTAAGAATACTGTATCTTAAGGTTTTTTAGATATGAGGGTGAAAAAAAGAAAACAACTCCTCACACAGAAAGAAAATCAAGGAACTTGCATACATATATTGAAACATGCACTTAGATATAAATCAAAGGGAGAAATATACACAAGAACTGAAAAAGGATACTAAGTGAACAAAAAAATTAAGAACAAAATGTCAGCAAAATACTTTCATATATCAATAGTTACTCTAAATACAAATGGACTGAACTCACCAATTAAAAGACACAGATATCCAGCTGGATCAGGAAGCAGAATCCATCCTTCTGCTGTTTCCAGGAGACACATTCAAACTCCGAAGACTAACATAAGACTCAAAGCAAAAGTTTGGCAATCCCAATATCTTTCTGTCTCTAGAAAACGTACCTGAACTCCAAAGATAAAGACTCAAATAAAGGGGTTGGGAAACAGCCCTACAAGCAAATGGGATCTAAAAGAATGAAATGCCTATATGAGACGAAATAGATATCCAGCTAAAAAAGGTAATAAGAAAGAGATGGATGCTATCTGATGACTAATGGTAGAATATATCCAAAAGACATAACTATAACCAATGTATAAATCACCAATGAAAGAGCACCAGAAATATTCTGAATTCTTAAGACTCTGGAAAAACACTTGTCTCTCCAATATAAATCAAATAGACAGTAAATAAATGGAATTTAAACGAAGAATAAACAATATGGACCTAATAAATATTTATAGGTCACTCAAAAGTAGAACACACATTCTTCTTAAGTACATATGAGATATTCTTCAGAATTAATCATGTATTGGGTTACAGGCAAATACCAAGAAAATCATTAAGTTTGAAGCCTCTTTAATGGCCATAAAGAAATGAAACTCGAAATCAGTTGTTTGGAACTGAAAGGCACCATTTCTGATCATGAATGACTTGCCCGAGGAAAGCCTATCAGGACAAGGTAACCCAAACCACAAGCAGCCAGGGTCCATTTGTACATGGGAGATAGTTGCCCCTGGAAAATCCTGTATCTGACTACATTCTTCTGATACACTGTATTTTGCTTGGTCTGGAAAAGCTTTGCAAAAGTGCATTCTTGCACATAGTAATTATTTGCCCTTGGAATTAATGAACACATGTCATGTATTGATAAACTCAATAAAATTTGTAAGGACTGGGCAGAGCATCGCCCTAGCCTGGCCCACCCTGTATTTTATATCCTTTCTGTGATTTTGTTTTTTAATGCCTATGTCAATTTATCTCTGGTGCTCCATTAAGCTGTTTAAAACATTTGGCCCCCAGACAGGGAGCTGAGAGTCTATGAACTTTAGATTCATTTAATTGATAAGCCCTTGGGCGTCCTCTGGACCACAAATGTGGTGGGATCGGCTGCCAGGGGAAAATAAAGGTTGGGAAACTAATGTGGAATGGTATATCTCATTCTGCTCACTATGTCCCACTCTTAAAATATCTATGCAGTCTCTCATTCAGTTCACTATGTTTCACTCAAAATATCTGTTAAAACAAGCAGGCAAGTCAATCACTTCTGAGACACTGAAGAAGTTGTTTTCCTGGATATTGGAGACCTATTTGCGGTTCCCAGAAATGGGACTTTTAAGAAAAACTGAAAGCTATAATAAAGTCAAGAATGTTTTTAAAAAGTATCATTAAATGTATGTGTTTACTGATTACTGTTTTTTCTACTTGGGCTCTGTTCTTTGTAATTAAAACTGATACCTGAAAAAATTTCCTTTTCTCCTACTGATACAGGGTACCTTTATTAGGTTGAAAATTAAGTCATCTTCTGGGGTGACTTCCAAAGAATTTGCAAATTCCAAATTCCAAATAATCAAAGGTATTATTTTGATTAGGATACCTGATTGACAGGATCTTGAGTCTTGGGTGGGGGATGAGGGGGATAATATAAATATAAGTTGAGAACAAAGAAGACAGTCATCCATTTTAGAAGGATGGAGGCCTGACCATGATGGCCAAGCAGACTGGAGCCCAGGGCCTTTGTCCTGGGCTGGTGTACGCTGGCTTTTAGTAAGCATAAGATGAATGTATCTGCTGAATGTTAAAGAGTCTGGAGATTTGGAAATCCCATGTTGGAGTTTTGCAATGCTTGCTAGGCTTAGATGTTTGGAGGAATGGTCGTAATTTAAGTCTGAGAAGAAAATGAACCTTGCTGGTTCCTGTACTTTGGAGTTTTCTTTGTACTGATTAAAGTGACAAAGACACATCAAGGAGAAGACAGCATCACACCTTCAACTACATGTTTAGAGGAAGGTGAAGCGTGCCAAGAAAGATGTTTAGTGTTTGGAACATGTGTTGCTGAACTCTGAAGCACTGGGCAAGTGGTGAGGTTAACAGAGACTGAAGGTTTTAGCTAACTTTGGGGTAACTGGGTTTTTATGTTTATCTTGTTATATATATTTAAAAAATAACTTTGTTAGAAATAGTTCTTTTCACTTTAAGAGTCTGTTCTGGCTATGGGAATTATAATGACTATGAATAGTGGAAAGAACCTGGTATCATGTAAATTGAAAGGAAAGTATCTTGAGACTGTAGAGTGGGAATAGTGACTAAGCTGGCAGGTTTAAAATGCATTTCTGACTTTTTTCCCCTGGAGCTTTGGAGCTGGCTGGAATCTGTATAACAAAAGTAGGGAGTTGAGGAGAAAGAGAAAGGTATTCACCGGCTGGAGACTAAGGTTTGAGTCTGCCTAGGACATCCAAGCAAATGATTTTTGTTTTATTAGCTAAAAATCTCTCCCTTGCCTGATAACACTACAAGTCAGAATAGAAGCAAACGTTGAAAAAGAATAAGTATGATTCCTAATAAGAACAATAGGAACCCTGACTGCCTCCCTTACAATGACCCCATATCCAGCATGAAGCCGTTACAAAAACTGATTCACCGTCCCTTTTCTTCACTGAATTTAGAGGTATAATCCTTTGAGGGGAAATAGACATGACAGCATAAAAAACACTCGAAGACCAAAAAAAGAAAAAAAAAAAAGGGATAAGGAAGACAAAGTCTAAAGATGATTAACTAGCCATGCTCCAAACTACTGATAGGTGTGTCAGACTTAAGCTTAAATTTAAGTTGTTCATAAATTAAATTATTCAGGGTGTTAATCTAAGCCTCTTCTGGTTTTGGTAGCTAATGCAAATTTTCCGTGGGAAACTTCTTTTGCTTCTACAAATACAAATATGAAGTGTTTTAACCTAAAGGAGTAACTAAAGAAGTTAACTTTATTCAATATAAGTTTAGCCAGAGTTACTCTTCACATACAAGTTTAAGGTGTGTTTCACTAAAAGGAATTGCTAAACAATTATGAGTTTCTTCTTCTCTAAGTCTTAGTAACTACTTCTTAACTTGGCTGAAGATCTCAGTCCATTTATTTAACTCCAGAGAATTACTATAATTAAAACTACAAATGGTGCTTATATACTTTCTATAAAAACCGAAATTTTGAAATTGCGATCTATAATTTGGTTAAGAATGAAGTAGTAAAAATTTAATAGTTTAAATGGTTTTAAAGCATGCATTCCTTAAAATTGCACGCTTATATTAAAACTTTATCTATAGATGTATTTAGTTAAATAGAAGCAGTTTACAATAAAAGATCAGTCTTTTTTAATCATATGAACAAATAGAACAAAAACTGTAATATGATCAAACTTTCAAGAGACATCAGTGTTTTTTCCCTTTAAATACACTACCTGCAAATGCTATAAAGTAAAACAAAACAAATACAATTTACTATTTTTTTCAACATTTTTACAACATACTATCTATCATCAAGTTTAGTTTTTTTTTACATTCTGATAAAACCACACATTTTAATTTTAAACAAAACTACTTTTCTTTTCCCTTTTTCTTTGTTTTGTGAGCATAGTTTTAATGATGTAGTTATTACATTTAACAATTATTACTAATAATATATTGGTATTATCACATCATTGTTAATGTAAGTATATTATGCTTTTCACACAATATATAATTACAATGTATATATAATAGAGCACAATAGTACAATATATAGTATTTACTTGTAATCATTTAATACATATATTAATTTTTAGTTTTTAAAGTGGTAAGATATAGTAAGAACAGTTATAATTATTTTTAGACTAGATGACTTACATGTGATTTTTTTTTTAGGGAATGAAAGGATAATTTTGATCTACAAACAACTTCAAAACAGGCCAATTATTTTAGTCTTTATTGTATTGACTGTTGATTTTTTTTATTTAGAAAAATATTATTATTATTATTATTATTTTATTATTATTATTAAAAAATATTTTTATTATTAGAAAACCCCAGGTCAACTGTTACAGGGTACCCCCCTCATTAGAATTAGCATTGCTGATACATATATTGATAAGCTTGAAAATGAAGCTATCTTCCTGAGGCATTAGATTTATAAATTTCAAAGAGGACATGCTAAAATGTGAGGATCACCTTCATTAGACTTTTCCTTTCAGAAAGATAAAAAGGGTAGGGTAGGAAAACAGGTTTTTCTTTTTTTTTTGTAATGTAATATGACTCACAAGATTGTTCCCAGAAACTAGGGGAACAAAATTTAGGATGTACATATACTTTAGAACAAAGATTCGGTCATTTGAATCAGCCACTTTGATCAGGAATTCTTGGAAGAAAAAAGCAATGTGAGCTAGGGCCATATCACTGAGGCCTAGGGCCCAGAGCTTTTGGCTGACCCAGGCTGGTTGAGTGTGTGCTAAAGGAATCTAAAGGGCTTGGGGATTTGAACTCTAGGAGTTTGTCTTACTGAGTTTGACTCAAATGCTTTTGGAGAGGCAGTGAGCTAGGTCTGAGAAAACGAACTTTGCTGGTTCCTGAATCTCGGAGTTTTTAATACCGCCTAAAGTAATGAGGACACTGCAAGAAGAAGACAACATTATACCTTCGACTGCATGCTTTGGAAAACTGGAGCATGCCAAGAAGAAGGAAGGATGTTCTGCGTTTGGAACACATGCTGCTGTGATTGGACATGTTGAGATGATTTAAAGGACAAAGAGTTTGGTCAATGGTGGGGTAACTGGGATTTTATGTTTATCCTGTTTAAAGTCTGAGGGTTTGGACAATGTTGGAGTAATTGGAGTTTTTAATATTTTTATCTTGTAGTAATAACTTTGTTAGTAATAAATAGTCTGCACACTTTAAGAGTCTGTTCTGGCTTTGGAAATTATAATAAGGACTGTGGATGGCAGAAAGAACCTGCAGTGTTAGATGTCTTGGGAGCTGCAGAAGGTATCTTGAGGCAAGTGGGCAGGATTAATCTGCAATTCTGACTTTTTCTCTGCAGCTGAGAGCAAGAAACATGGGGCAAGAACCTGCAACCAGAGTTGCAAGCCTGACTGTCAAGCAGCAGGCAATTTGAATAACAAAGGTGACAGGTCTGTGAAGGCATTCATCTGCAACAGGCTAAAACTTGAGTCTCTGTTAGGGAAAGTAGGCAAATGATTTTTAGTAAAAATTAAAGAGCCTTTCTCACCCAATATAAATGCTTTTTTACATTCCGCTTTACCAATGGGGAAAATATTTATATATTAATTAAGTGTATCAATTAAAATAAAATATTTTAAAATGAAATTGCAGATAGCAATTTACCTAATATTACCTATACAATGGAAAGGAAACATTTTCCATAAGTGGAAAATGAAAGATTATTACTAGCTTAAAGTAATACTAATCATAAACCCATTTAAAATAATTTTGACTCCTGATTATTTAATAATACTATATAAAAAATACTCAAGAACTTTAGCCTAATATAATAAGCCACATTTTAAGTAAAAGGCAGCTAAGACAAAGAACAAAATAGGCATTTTGGTTTCCAAAGAAGTATTGGGATTAAGAAAAAAATTACAAAGACAACAAAATTTATTATAAACTGATATTTTATAGTTTCTAAAATGTATGTGATAGCTAACATGAAGGCCAAAACATAATGAACACCCACAGGTAAAGCACATATGGAGAAGATACAGCATGTTCTACATTATTTGTTCTACACTATTTGTTCTACACTATTGGCATAATGATTTTTTTTTCCAAAAAGCACTAATAACTAATGAAATAATATGTGAAAAAATAGTAACTTGCCAATGATGAACAAATAAATGCAAAGAAATTAGATTGAATGTATTTTTCTGCACCTTTCTACTGAAGAGAAATTTTTTAACACAATATATTTGAATAGTAAGAGCAAAATAAATATTTAAATAAGAATAGCCATTTGAATAAGAAGAATGGGCATTTGTTCATGATATACACGGTCTTCATGATGTCCCTTAGGTATTACTTATGAAATTGAGCTGTAGTTTAATAAAAAATACTTATATACATAATACAGTATAAAGGTAAACTGTCATATAGTGCCTTTTACAAATGGAAATATTAAGGTGCAAATAAACCAGTATGGCAATATAGGCACATATCAAGAAAGGATAAAAAATTCAATAAACCTTATCTACCACCTTGAGGAACTAGACAAATAAGAAAAAGCAAACCAAAGCCAATAAATGATATGGAAGGGGAGATGAAAGGGTAACAGCCATGTTGTAAGGAAGTACAAAGAATTATAGTGGTGAACAATGTGCTTTGTTGGTGGGGGCACAATGGCGATAATACTGGCAGGGATGAGCTTCTATACTCCCCAAATACAGTAACATAAAACAATCATAAAATAGATAGATAGATAGATAATAGATAATCTTATACAAAAGCAGGAGAAAAGACAATTTATATCTTTTCCAACTCCCCATTTCTTTCTTTGATTTTCAATAAATAACACCACGAGTTGTGGTAAAATTCACATCTATCATTTTCTATTATGAAGAAGTTACTCAGTTGAACTAAATATTATTACACTGATTACATTTTCTTGGAACATTACGGTGTCTATAATTTGTTGTTTATATTACTTTTCCTTTAAAGTTATGAATTTATCTTTTTGATTGATTGCAAAGTATCCAACACATTATGAAATATTTCATGTTTTGTGATAACAATAGAAAGAAAACTGCATTTTGCACTTGCTTTGTGGCAAATAATGGTTATGGGACTTAAATCTGGAGCAAAAATGGTTTATGTAACTTTTGAACAGTTTCCTTTAAAGGAAAAGATATACCTTCTTCTTGCACTTTTTACTTAACTGGATGAAGTTAATATGTCAATAAACTATTATGGCTTCTGTGGTCCAGGATAGGTCTTATGAAATTTTAAGAATGAACTATACCTGATACTTGAAATTTATTAAACTGACATTATAAAACTTACCATGATTGCTATTTGATAAATTGGCTAAATTATTTAAATCATGGATATTTGAAACTATATTTCCAGATGTCTGCTTTTCCACCCTTGATGAGAAGGAACTACAACATTGTTTTATGACTCTTTATTGACTATAGCAATTGGTACACAGTTGACTACTGATTCAAGAGAGTCAAACATTATTCAAAATTTATTGTGCTGGAATTGAGATTAGAGTTACTTAGGAACTGATGACAGTCTTATTTCTCAAGCCAGCACATTCCAAAAAGTAGAGAGGTAACAGTTGAAGGCCACATGTTTAGGCATTAAGTTCCTTTATTCCACTGTTTCTCGGTCATGGCTGCATTTCTGTCTTTTTTAAGAGTATTATTATTATTATTATTATTATTATTATTATTTGAGACTAGGTCTCGCTATTTTTGCCCATGGAACCGCAGGCTCTCGTTGCCCAGGGTACCACAGACTTAAGCAATCCCCATCCTCAGCTTCCCAGGTAGCTGGGATTACAGGCGCACACCACCAAGCCAGGTATTTTTTTGGAACTAGGTCTCACTATGGGTCCCCGGCAGGACTCGAACCGCGATCCCTAGCCCTGACTGCTTCCTAGGCTGAAGCTTACAGGCATGAGCCAACGTGCCCGGCCTTTTAAGAGTATTTTTGATATAAAGTTGACTTACAATACTGTAATATTATTTAGGGTAAAAGTCTACACCTCCACAGATATATGCTACTATACCACAATCACAACAAAAGTACACAATATTGGTACTTTTCCATGGTCCAAATGTTCAACTCATTTCAATGTTCAACTTCAAATTTTTGAAAGTCAGTAAATTCACCTATTATCTTATATTCTTATGTAGTTTCTGTCATTGACACTTCAAATATTTCTAATTAATAAGAGTTAATTATATGTCTTCTCGATAAAAGTGTAAGAAATTACTTAGAATATTCTGGATTTACAATAATATGCAAACTTCGTATATAATACAAATTAGATTCACAAACCAAGGACACAATAAAATGACTGGGAAAGAAAGAGTGGCAACTTAAAGGAAATTTAAAATGAGTCACTATCCACTGTTTATACAATATAGAAAATGGTTGAAAGCAGAAATAATTTTAAAATCAGGATTATCTTTAAAAACGAACTGAAATTTATTCAAAGAAAATAAAAAAGATAACGTCCTTGGCTTAAATGGAGCTACTAGACCACTATCTTGTCCATTTCTTCTGTGGTTTCTTTTCATTGGCACCATCTCTTTGCCAGTTTTCACTAAGATAGCCTTTTATAGTTTAGAATTCAATAAACATAATCTGAGTAGTACTGAAAATTAGATTTTCTCATCAGGAAGGGATGATAAGACCCAAATGATAAATATTATAAATTATAATTGAAACATTTTATTTGCACGATTGTAATTTTAATCTAACAATCAAAGTCAACATAGGTAAAGTAAGAAATAGAAAAAAGTGAAAAATTATTTGCATCAAATATAATGTTACTATTTTAAATATGTTTAGAATTATGATAATGGAGCCACAAGCACCTAGTTTATATTGCTATTAGTCACTTCAATTTTTATTACATGTGTAATGAAATAAGGAGCACAGAGAGCTTAAATAATAAATATTTTGCTTATTACTTAAGACCTAGCACCTCATGTCCCCTGCTCTATAATGTCTATTATAATTTTTCTATTTTAGCTTATTCCAAAAGGGTCTCAATTTTTGCCATCAGTCATTGACTGTCATTTTTGAAACACTTTTTTTCTCAAAAAGTCATTAAAACTTGGAATTTTTATTAGAATTTGAATCCCAACAGTGTTATTTCTCAACATTATAACTTTTTAATGCATTTATTAACTTAAAATTTCATATTACTGTTTACTTTTAAATGTAGTCACACAGCTTTCTATTTGCTTCATGCTCTATCATATCCAATGTATTCACACAACAAATATAAAATGTATTCACACAACAAATGCATGAGCTAGTTAGGAACTAGTATCTTGTGTTAATGTATCAGGAATCTGTAACTTAGAAAGTTTGTACTATTTAAGCTACACATTTACACAATGCCCAACATAGAAAAAATATATAATTGTTATTGATTTTAGTCATTCCATAATAATATCACCAATATTTCAAGAACCAGTTTCTAATAGCAAGTTGTCTTCTTCACTCCAGCTTTGATCACTGACCTCAGCTCTCAGGTTTTTTCAGACGATTTCTTTACTCTTTTGTGATATTTGGTACAAATGTCTATATACTGCAATTATTTATTAACTGTCTTTCAAGGTTTGATCACAAATTCTTGGGAGCAAATATATGCATTATATGTGTATTATATTTCACTCTTGTGTTCATTCATTCATTAATTCCTATAACAAATGTTCCTATAAACATGGTATATGTCAGGGGGCGGTCTGGGCACTATATTGTAGGTGAAAAGCTATTAAGTAGAGTCCCATTAACTGAAAACAAAAACTGATCAGTAGCACATTATTTTAGGAATAATAGTAATTTAATGTAAGTATGTAAAAGAGATAATGTAATTCTTAGGAAAAGATCCCTATACTTGTTTGAGGAGTCAGTAAAGGTCGCACATAAAACTGTACCACTGAATACAAGAGAGAATTAGAATTTGAGTTTATGTGACGTTACGTTGGACAAGAGGACAGCATGCACACAGATAAACGCATTACCAAACTACTGAAAAATCTGTGAACAATTAAAACTTCACCAAACTCTATATATAGAATAAGATATTTCAGTGACTTTGAAGATGTCTCCTACTCATTTTAAAACAAATTTTCCAATTATTTTGGAACATATGGGGAGAAGGAAGGCCTATATAGAGCAACACTATAGAAAATCACATCTACCAAATAATCAAATTACAGTCCTTCATTGCTAAAGTTTTTTGTTTCACCTTTTAATTAATTATGCATACAAAAATTTAAAAGGAGTCATTAAATTAAATTATGAGAGAAAATACCTGACAAATGCCAAGCATCAGCTGCCTTTTACAGAAAAACACTTAAGTAATTTATAAACATGAATACTTGAATTATAAATAATGAACTGCTTGAACCAAAATATATCAAGAAATGTGTAAGGACTTTTATACAAGTTAGAAAATTTAGCAATGGATAGAGATGTATTTTAAACTCAAATACATCACAGAACCAAAAATAAAGTAATTCATGAAAGGAAAAATAGGAAGCTTCTTACTTTCAAGTCAGACTTCTCTAATGTTACCTGTAAATTCTCAGCAGCATGAAAATCATACTAAGTGGACAAAGCACTGCAAAATACTTTCATTTAAAAAACTTTCAACTAGAAATAAATAATACATTTAAGACTTTGGAATTTCCTATCCTTACTCTATTCCAATGAATTTTGTTGGCTTTTAAGTAAAATGTAAACATTTGGATAGTTGGGAAGAGATCATTTGGGTTCTAGTGAGGTAGAACACTTTGTTTAGCTAGACGGAACTGAAAACGTTCCTTTTTTCTTGGTACAATGCAGAGAGAATTGGTTTGGGATTCAACATTTGGCACTTGCTTGCTTTGTGACTTAGACTTACTCATTTTGTCATTGATTTCTCTCCGTATGAGATACCATTTAATACTTAGGAGAAAATAGTGCAATATCAATTTTGATCTTATAGGATTCACAAGGTGGAGAAGTCAAAGATTTACACATAGACAAATTAGCATGCAATTCTTAGAGAGCCATGATTTCACATAACTATATATGTATAAAATTATATTTTAGAGCTGGATAAATGTGTTTTACTTCAGTAGGATCAGAATTTAGGAAGAGAAGAATATGATCCCATGATCACATAATCTTATAAAAGGGTTTGGCATATTTTAGTAGTAGGAATATGGGTTAAATAAAAAAATCAGAAATGTTTGGATTTATTAAGTTTTGAAATTGGTTTCTATATACTGCTTCATTTGTGTACTGTGTCATTTATCCATAGAATGGAAAAACTGTCCCTCTTTTTGACATAACCAGTCCCTCCCTTAGCAAAATCTCATTCTCAGTGATCTCAAGGATATCAAGGAACTGATTTCCTGTCAGCCATTTTAGTATTTCTTTCATTGAGTATGATCTTCAGACAAAACAAAAGAGGTCAATCAAACCCATGTCTGTTCAAACAGATGCCCCCAAAGAGAAGGAAAAGGTTGATAAAATACATAACCTTCTGTCATCACTACATTGTTCTGCTATGTTACTGCATGTTATCTTGAAATCTGGTGACACATTGGTTTCTTTAAGGCTCTGCCTTCTCATATACCAAAATAGGAAAAGGAAATATTAAGACCCACTTAAGAGAATAGTTATGATGAAAGGAAACAGTGTACACAGCACAACTACAAAAATCCCTGGGACATAAAAAATACCAAATATGTGTTAGCTATTATCAAATGACTGAGTTTATTTTCTTGGTATAATTTTTGTTTCTCATAAAACTGAAATAAGAAAATCGAGCATTCGGTACTTACATTGCACATTCATTTTCACATCTGCTTTTCTTGTTATTCTCTTGGTTTAAAATACCCCCTGCCTTTTTCTGTTTGCTACCAGATACTCATTCTTCATGCTATGTCTTATTTTACTGTTTATCCAAAAATCTTTAATTTTCCTTCTCTATGTTCCTGTAGATCTAATTTATGGCTCCTTAACTACACTTAACACATCTTGACGTTTCTTAATTTCTTGCATAATTATCTTACTTTCATACTGAATTTAGAGTTTCTTGAAGTTGGGCACCATGTCAGTTATTTATGTGTATGACAATCTAAGATAATAGCCCAAAAGTAGGTACATATTCTTCTGATCCTTTATTATTTTACTAGTTTTTTGTTTTCATAAATTATCAACAACTATGATGAGATATCAATATTTGAATATCTTTCAGGTACATTTATTTTATGATTTATGATTGTTAATGCTCATGTGCTAAAACGAAAGCATAGCATAGTGAAGTGAAGAGAGAACCACTTAATGCTAATGTCTGATTCTTTACATACTGGTATTTGGTATTGATAAAGTCACATAAATTCTCTTTTGCTGTTACTATTCATATTTTTTCTAGGTATAATAATATTTACCATCATGTGTAGTTGACCAATAATGCATATATGAACTCTACATGTGACAGACTCACAGATAGAGGGAGATATTACTATCTGTTCCCCATTTACCAAAAAAAACCTGATATAGTATAAAAGATTATTTAAAGATCAAGCTTACCTTAATACTGAACTTTTATTTTATTATCTTAATCTTATTCATAGTTAATTGATATTAATATTAATTATCATGATTAATTTTAATTAGATTTAATAGTCTCACACATTTTCTTGTTAATCCAAGCAGGTAGTTCCTAGTGATGATTCCAGAACTGTTACTGTGTTATATCATACTAAATTTCAGCTGTAATTTAATTATCAAAATAGCTCTTTGAAATATTCTGATTCCAATATTTCAGGTTAAGAAAGTGAGATTCAGGAGATCCTGCCAGTTCCCACCCCAACTGGCAGAGGCCTTATGATTCCCTCACTTCCAAATATTTCCTACTAGCACCCATTTGGACCTGAAAATGCCTCACAGTCTCTTGCCTAAGTAGATGAGACCTCTGATCAGTGAGAGTGGAGTCATTACCAGAGGAAGATCTGTACATAGCAGTTAGGTTCAAAACTAATAATGGGCAGAAGGAGAAATCTACCAATGGCAACATGAGTTCTCAAAGAAATGGAGGGAGACAGAAAAACAATAGAACTCAAATTCATAGACATGGAGGCTATTTGTTCCTACCATAAATAGTTTTGAATGCAATGATAAATTCAAATAAATGGAAGAAGACTCAGAAACACAAATGAATGTCCTTAGCAATAAAAGTTAATGAGCTGAAGACAGAAAATGAAATTCTTAATAAGACAAAAGTGGGGTTTCAGGATTTAAAAAGAGACATATAAGAGAAGAAATATTCTTGAGAAAGTCATGGAAGTAGGATATATCAAGGGGAAAAACTGAACAGTACAACTGAAGATGCAGATGTACAATGAAACTGAGATTAAGGAATTTTATTAAAATAGCCTAAGGTCACAGAATAGAAAGCAGATAGTCATGTCTCAAAAGCATCCTATTCTTATTTTTCTTATATTAATTCAAGTTCTTTTCTCACGGTGACTAAGTACAAAATACACTATTCTAAGCATAATTAATATGAATAGAAAGATTCCTGCAAGTTGATTCATGTAGTAATAAATGAAAAATAAATTAACATATTTTCCCTGTGTAAAGCTGGGGATAACAGAAATATCTAAGAATTTTGTATTCTTTCAAAAGAAATTGCACTAGATTTAATAATTCAAATGAAAGGAAGTGAACTTTACCTGAATCTTGCAGATAACTGTAATCATAGCCCAAATCTCTGGATGAGATAAAGAATTCACCATTTCTGTACAGAGGTATAAAAGGAACCATGTAGGATTCTCGGTTATGTCCAATGGGTGCATTGGCTTCTGGATAAACTTCTTGAAGAGGTTGGTGCCTTCGGAGCCACTGTTCAAAAATACTGCACAAGAAAGAGGTTATTCAGACTCAGAAATATATTGTTTATAAAATATGTATTTGTTCTTTAAGTCAAATTAGATGGAAAGTTATAAAATTTGAAGACATGGAAAGCTGCTAAATAAATTTCTGTTTTGAAAATATTTTTAACGTGCCAGTACCTGCTGTCAGAACTTAATGCGGTTAATTCCTTTGAAAGAAATATTAGGGGATAACTTTAAAAACAAATTTCTTATTTGACTGAAATTTACATGGCAAATTAGATCCCTCAGAAAGCAGCAGATCAGGGGTAATATATCTCTTATTTGTGACTGATAAAATTGTTCTAAAATTTATTATGGCAATAGATGAAGAACTGTGAATCTATTAAAAGTCATTGAATTGTTAAAAAAATGTAAAACTACATTATAATCTAAGGAAATTGGTCATATTTTTGGTTATCCTGTGGCTATTTAAATTATTTTAAATTCCATGATTACTGATGACATGTATATTTACTAAATTAAGGGGGAGAAAGAGTTCAATTTCCATGAAATAGTCACCAATAAAATTTTCTATTAAAGATTTTGCAGTAGGACACAGTGGCACAAAGAAGTAATGACAGGAAAACCATACTACTAGCAGGCAATGGCAATCACAATAACAACATCCAATTTTTAGGGGCAGCAAGGTCCAAGGTAATAATCTCTGTTGTTCAAGAACATCCTGAGTTTCATATCAAGCTATGTTTTGTGTGCATACATATGTATAAAATAAATATTAGATATGGGGTCAGAGGCATGAGGTCTGTGTGGTTTTAGAATTGTATGATTTCTCATGCAAATCATAGAACTTCCTTCAGATTGAATCTCCTTTTATCTTTAAAATGGAAAGTAATAATGTTTACCTGTTTACAAAGGGATTGCCCAATATGATAATTTTAATAAAAGTGTTAAAGAAACTATTGTTAAGCAAGTATGAAATTTAAGCTGAGATGTCAAATAGCACATGGAGGAAAAGGTAGTCTCTATAGAGGAGCAGAGATAAATTTTGATAAACATACTTATTGAGAAACCATTTCAAAATTCAATAAAGAACTAACAAGATATCCAGATGGGAGCAATGGTGAGCACTTTTTCCATGATAGCAAACTCTTGAACTTCTCTAGAGAAGCTGAACTTTAATGCTGCTAGTTGTAGATAAAGTTGAACTCAAATTGTGAATTGAGAAATCAGTAGAATGCTATTGAACACTGAAAATATGGTCCATAAATAGGAAATATTCTATAATTAGCTAAGCTATTAAATATGTTTGAGTTTACACTGTAGGTTAAGTTTTAAGAACTATAAACCTGTGTAAAAACCTGATAATTGATTACTGTTGCTTGTGAAAAGGCAAATTTACAAAGTTTTTTTTCCCATAAAGCAACTTAAAAATATAGAGTGACTTAATGAAATGCCAGTAAAAATGCATAGAATTGAGTTCCAGAAAATTATACACTTATGAGCTACCTTCCTAGGCTCTGGTTTACAAGAATACTGGCTTAAAGACGGATTAGAGTCACTTGCTCCTACCTGGAAGACACAGGCCAAGAGGTTCTAAGATTGAAAGGCCTTTTCAGTTCCTAAATAAAATGCTAGGTGCTCTCTGAAGGTCTTAAAAACAGCCAACCATCCAATTTGTATACTAAGGATCCTTCCCCTTTGTGAGTCAAGAAGTTTGTGACCTTCACTAAAAACTAAACAAAATCTCCCACAAGTTCTTTGCTAAGAGATTATGAAATGTACTTGAAATTTCAAGACTAGAGCAATGCCATTCAAAGATTAAACCTCTTAATGCTTGGAGTCACCCCAAAATATTTGGGAACTCCAAGGAAACAGGTACCAGAATAATCAAAATAATGATTGTACTGAAGATTTTCCTCTTTGAAGGTTGTTTAAGGAGGTAGGACGTTAAGGGTTTTTGTTTATCTTTTGGCCTCTGAACATTGAAAAAATGCTTTGCTTGGCTGGTACTTCAGGCAAATGTTGGAGTTCATCATGAGTGACTCCAAGACCTGACATAAAGACATACAGTTTCACAGCTATCATTTATACATATATTAAGTTGATTTACCCTTTTTGAGTAAACCTGACTAGAAAACGGTAAATTAATATATTTCTTCCATACAGCTTTGTCTCACAATTCTTGAAAACAAAGAGCAGATGACTCTGTATTCAAAGACTACCAAAGTATGTATTTGATATTCACATATAAACAATTTAAAATTTCCTGTCAACGCTGCATGATGCTGTTAAGGAAATGACATAGAAAGTTTGCTATGCAAAATATTAAACTGCAGAAACATTTAACATAATGAATACATGTAAATGTAGAAACTGACACATGACATTAGATGGGTTCTTTATTTTTTATTTTATTTATTTATTTATTTTTTGAGACTAGGTCTCGCTATTTTTGCCCGTGGAACCACAGGCTCACATTGCCCGGGGTACCACAGACTCAAGCAATCCGCAGCCTCAGCTTCCCAGGTAGCTGGCACTACAGGTGCGCACCACCATGACCAGCTATTTTTTTGGGACTAGGTTTCGCTGTGTTGCCCCGAGTGGGACTTGAACCACGATCCCTAGCCCCAGCCCCTTCATAGGCTGTAGTTTACAGGCATGCACCACCGTGCATGGCTAAGCGCCTCCAGCTTAGCATGGGTTTGTAAGAACTTACCACATCTTAGAGATTTTTCTTGGTAACAAGTTTTTCATTTTTGTATTTCTTGGTACACCACAAAGTTTACCACAGAAGATAAATGTTTACAAAGTTTCTTAAATTATTTGATTTTTTTTTGTTTATCTGCAAATTAAGAATAATTTTAAGTCATAAAATTATTTGAGGATTAATTAAAATAACTTAAAGTAAATAACTAAGTACTTGGTCAATGGTAAATGAATGTTTTTTATTCTTTTTTAATGTTATAGAGGAATAACTCAAGGCATGAGTTTTTCTATTATATAAATGTCAAAGTTTTATATATATATGTACATATTTGAGCTGATTCTTTAAGAAAGGTTACTATTCTGATGATGAGTAGTGGGGAATGAGTGAATTCAAGAATATTTTCTTTTCTGATTATGCCTCAATTTCCTCAAGTGAAGAAATTAGTAACTGGCTTAAAATCTTGGATGCTACTTAAGTCATAATTTTATGAATTACAATTTTTAGATGCAATACTTGTTCTTCTAATAAAATAGAAATAATTTAAACAAGCAAAAAGTAGGAAAGAATAATATCACATGTAAGTTTTCATATTTTTATTAAAACTAGTTTATGCCACATATATAACAGTGTATAACTTATAAAAAATAATTATATTACAGTGTTTACAAGCCATCTTGTTGTCCTAGACAATGTTTACTCTTTAACAGTATCTAAATAGTAATTTAATAATAAGAAATAAGAAAACTTCCTGATAATTTCTTCCTACCTCATTAAACTCTGACAATTTCAAGCCTAATAAGCAGTGAACCAAGCTAGAGGAGGTCTTAAGGAAATTTTTCTGCCTTTTGTCACTTGATAAAAAATTAATATATTTCAGTTTAAAAATAATATTGTTTGTGCCAAGAAATAAAAATTATCTAGCCATATAATCAATTCTTAGTTCCAAAAGTTTGAATGAATAATAAAAATAATTATATACAATTCAGATTCTAACCAAAATAATAAGTCCTAATATTGAGGACCTATCCACTTCAGTTTCTAATCACCAAACCAAAAAAGTCTGAATTTCAATTAAAGTGATAGTGCACACCAGAAGATAATCTGAAGAGATGGAGTAATAATTAGAAGTCAGATATGACATAGGTTTTGAAATTTAACAGTAACAGAAATTAAATAGCAGGCTGGGCGCAGTGGTGTGTGCCTTTAATCCCAGCCCAGGAAGCAGGAGGCTGAGGCTAGGAATTGCTTCAGTCTGCAGGTTTGAGACCTGGTCAGGGGTCTGAGACCCACCTGGGGCAACATCTTGAGACTTAGTAGTCTCAAAAACTAGTAGGGCATGGTGGTGCATGCCTGTAATCCTAGCTACCTGGGAGGCTGAATCTGGGGATTGCTTGAGTCTGTGGTACCCTGGGCAATATGAGACCATCTCAAAAAAAAAAAAAAAGAAATTAAACAGTTATGAATAATATGTCAGCAGTTCTAATAGATAAATTAATTAAGAGCAGATGGGTAAGAATTGGGTGGGTAATGTAGAGAGATGGAAATTTTAAGAAAGGATCAAATGAAACACTAGCAATAATAAATACTATAGCAGAAATGCAGAATGCCTTAATAGACTGCTCAGTAAACATGGTACAGTTAAGGAAAGTAAGCTTGAAGACAGAAATAACCCAAACTGGTGCAAAGGGAATATGAGTTGGAAAAAAATCAAGAACTGTGGGGAAAATTTTAAATGATAACATGTAATTGGAAAAAATCAGAAGAAATAAATCAGACTAAATAAATCAGAAGAAAATATTCTCCAATAAAAGAAAACCATACCAAAGTTGGATTATGTAATCCATTGAACAAATGTAATATTGGTTTATAATTCTAAGTATTGAAAAATACCCATGGGTATATATTGATATAAATTAATCAGTAAACAACTAAACAAGAGAAATATATAAATACATCAAACAGATTCTAAATAATATTGCAGGCAATATGACAGGCAACACATAACTTCCTACTTTCTATGTGTAGGCTATGCATGGTGACTTCTCTTTGAAGAGTACAGTATGAATGGATAGTAGAGTCATTCAACACTTTGAGAAATGTGACAACGTATCTGTCAAGTGATCAATGTTAGGCCTTGTTCACAAAATGTCTCACTGATAAGCTATGAAGGGAATGATGCTTTACTTGTGTCATCTTCCTCCTCACAATTTATAACACTGCATGAAAATGTGAAAAACTTTACTATATCTCAATAGATGTCAGTCTACAAAATATTTGCACAGAAATCTATATTATTGCAGTGACATAAACCAATGTAAAATAATTAAAAATATGAGGAAAAAAGGACATACAAAAAATTCACACAAGCACTCCATTCTCACATATTTCTACAGACCATATAAATCCAACTATACATAAGAAAGATGTGTTAAAGAAACTGGCTGGAACCCCTTTCTATGTAGACTCTTCTTCAAAGTTAATTCTCATTTTTACCTCTGATATACATATTTCCCCTCCATGTAATGCTCATAGTATAAAGTTTTATTAAAAAGGTAAACTCACATTCTTCTAATCATTTTATGTGAGTTAACCCAGGCTGAAAAAGGTTTGTAACTTCACAAATCACAGAAGTATCAGAAAGTGGACCCAGCCAAGATGTGCTCATAAGTTTGTGACTTCCAGTTCCATGCTTCCTCTGCTAGTGTATACTCTGCCACATTTAGCATCTAGGAAATACAATGTAAGCAGCTACCTTCTCTGCTCTGGTTTCAGATTCCCAAATCTTTTCTGCTCAATGAGTTTGCTGATAGCACCCATCACACCCCTTCGTTAAAACTGATGGATTAAGTTTCAGCACTCTAAATGCATATGTCCCCATTCCAAATATATTTTTGACCCTTTCTCAATTCCCCTTCACATCCTTCCAGTTCTTCCCAGTTTGAAAATAAGATGTTTTTACCTTGTTCAACTTGGATTGTCTTTCTATTACTTAAATAGTCACCATGCAACTTGAGTAATGCTAAAAATAACTGCACACCATGAAAGTTCTTTCTCCTCTGTTGGGAGATCAAACTGTTGTTGAGACTTTTAGGTGAAAATAAAAAAACCCTGACTGAGTCATTCAGTGTCTATTAAAAAAAAAAAAATCATGTGCTGATTATCATTGGCCTTTACACTGAAGAATCTTCCTGGATTATTTTCCCACTAATCAGAAACAAATGTACTTAAGATCCAATCTAAAGATGTCATCATCAATGGCCTAACCTCAAACCTTCCTATGTGATCATTTAAATTTCCTTTATGTCCTAACTCTGTAGGAAAAAACTTTGGGATTGCTTCTTGATGGTACAACAGTTAGGATTTCTATTTGGGACTACCTGAATGTTTTTCATCAGACAAGGGTACACTCTATATGTATTTCTTACAAATTTCTATCTAAATACTTAATGAAGTAACACATAGTACAGGTTGAGAATATTGCTCCAGTTTGTGACATATGTGACTTTTAACTGGTGTGACTGCTGTTAGTAGTAAGCAGATCAATCCATGCACTGAACATTTCCTGAATGGTGAGCACTCAAACTTAGCTGTGTTAATAATATCTTAGTAGTGTTTTAACTATAGCCTATTTCCTGAAGTTTCTTTTAAACTCATATTTCTGTGTCTTTCTTGTCCTCTAGAAATTGAATGTTTTTACTGACAAAGTTCACAATTCAAAATACCATTATTCTTTAGTAAGCCATCATTCATATTTGTGTTCTTTAAAGAGTAACCTCTAGCTATGGTTTATGGAACCATACTTTGTGCCAGGCATGGGGTCTGTGCTGCAGATCATGGCTTAAAGAGGATTGCTTTTTTTCCATTATTTCTACAACCTTAGTCCATTAACACATTATAATTGCAGACATCACATTTCACTTTGTTTCTTAGTTATTAGCATATCTGAACTAGAAAGTGAGGAAAAAAATATTAGTGACTGCTGTGTTCTCATGACCTGCTATAGCACACCACATGTAAAGGACACATCATGTTTATTTAATCAATAGATACATTAATATGAGTGTTTTAATGAAGTGTGCTTGCTCTTGTCACAGAAGACTTTTTTGAGTTTTTAGCTGTGAAGGAAATTGATGTATTTATAAGCTTCTTTTTGTTTTCTGACACTTATTAAAGTGAATCAACACACACACACACACACACACACACACACACACACACACACACACACACACACCCTCGTCTATCTTCCTAGGAAACAATAAGCATAAAAGTTCCTGATTTCATTGGCACAACATCACCTTTGCTTAATGGGTGTAGTAGTGTTTAGTTGGTCAAAAGTTTAAATTTCTCTTGATGGAACATGCCTCCAATTTTATCTTCTTAAAGAATAGAAATAATAAACAAGACTTCAACTTCTTCTTTCTTGTACTTTTTTTTTCAACTCAACTCTCTCCTTTTGCCAGTTTTTACAAACCTCAGTACACGTTAGTGCTCCTTGTCAGACCTTAATTTGAAGAGTAAAGGAAAATAATTTAAAGTATAAGCAGAACTTAGCTATTTGTCATTTTCTATAAAATCACTAGTAAATAAATGACTAGGCTGCCTCTAAGAAACCCACTAAAGATCTGTAGTTGTCTTAATGCATTGTCAGTTTTTCAAGAATATATTATCCAGATGCTATAAAATCTAGAAAGGAAAATGGATCTTTAAATCAACACTTCTTTCTATTTTTTAGATAAGAACATGGAAGACAAAGTTAAAGTATCTGAAGTGATAACCAAAAGATTATTTATGAAAGATCATATAAAGAAATCTGAATAGCCAAACCTACCATTAATAAGTTAAAATATAACTGAAAACTGCAGAAAATATTTGCAAATTTTATGACAAAACAAGTTTTTAAATAATTTGTGAGGAACCTTAACAATTCATGCATACAAACTAATGTGAAAAAACAAAGAATAAAATATTAAAAAAACCACAATCTAGAACACAATTAAGATATCAAGAAATTCAAATGAGTATTATTCTACTTTTAGAAGTAACAAAGATGAATAAGTTATTATAATTTGTCATTAGTATGGCAATAAGCATCAGAATACATACATCCATTCAAATTAGTGATATTGCAACCTGTCAACAAATGCATGGTGAAGAAGAAAAATGGAATCATTGGCAGATCCCTGTACCTGGGACATCATTCCATTCATGTAGCTGTGTAAAGTATTGTGCATATGACTTTGAGAGGTGGGTTGATACCTAGGAGTGGAATTGATAGAGGACAGAAGTGCTGGGACCACAAGCAGACAAAATAACCCAACAGACAGACTAAAAACAAAAAGAACAATAATGAAAGATACCTATACCCCTCTTCCAAAAAGAACCATAGAAGAAGTTCTATAGCACCTACTAACCAGAGCCCCTCTTAGGGGAATGTAGAATTGTCCCACCTGCCTAAAAGGCAAAAAATTACGAAAAAAGAAGACAAAGTATACCATCGCATCCACACCCATCTATCATCCATGCTCAGGGAAAAGGAAACATCCACCCAAATCAGTCAAAGGAAACAAAAAAATTACTCATCTCATCTACATAGACACAAAGACAAAATCAACTACAAACTACTAGAAGATGCCAATCACCATGCTAGCCAATACTAGAGCCATAGTTGCTCAATATGTGGAGGAAGTACAAAAGCAAAGCACAGGCAAGAGGGAAAAAGCCAAACACCACAGCAAACACCACAGAAACCAATACACCCTCAAAGGAAAGACAAACTCTAGAAACCAACAAATATAACATTGAAGAAATACACCATCTCTCAGACAAGAAACTGAATCTATGGATGTTACAAGCATATAAAGAGCCAAGGGAAGAATTAGAAAAACTCAAAGAAAAAAAAGAAGTGAGCATGACAGAGAAACTAACAAATTAGAAGAAGAAATGGAAAAAATTAAGAAAGAAAACATCGACAAAGATAAAATAACTAAAGAATTGAATAATAAAATTGAATACCTAAACAAGAATCAGAAAGAAACCCAAGATTTAAAGGGAGCAACAGAAGAGCTCAAAAACACAGGGAAAAGTTACAAAAGCAGACTGGATGAAATTGAAGAACAAATAAGTACCCTTGAGGACATTGAAATTGAGAGGAAGAAGAAAGAGAGACACACAATGTAAGAAAATAGAAGAAAAACTCAGAGATCTGTCCATTTCTTTAAAAGAGATCTGTCTTTTTTATAAGAGTTATAGGAGTCTCAGAAGGAGAAGAGAGGCACATGGGTATTAAAAGGCTATTTAATGAAACGATGGAGAAAACATCCCTGATGAAAGAAATGAGATTTGACACCCAGGAAGCCAAAAGAATACCAACTACATCAGCAAAAGAAAAACCACAGCAAGACACATCATTGTAAAACTCCCAAGAGTCCAGGATCAGGAAAAAATAGTGAAACTGCCTAGAGAAAAGAAACAGATAACATACAAAGGAAAACCTACTAGACTGATCTCAGACTTCTCTGAAGAGACACTCCAAGCAAGGAGAGTATGGAGTCATACCTTCAAAAACCTCCAAGACAAAAAATGTCAGCCAAGATTACCTGAAAAACTTTCTTTCCTCTACAAAGGAAGAATAAACATCTTTAAAGACAAGCAAAGCCTCCAGAAATTTGCTACCAGTAAACCACCACTCCAATAAATCTTGCAAGAAGCCCTAAGTTTAAAACCAACAGAAGAATAAACAGAAAGATAAAACAAGCAAGATAATCAGAACCTCAAAACTACAACTAAAAAACCAACGTCAGAATCTCTCAAATATCGACAATAGAAAAAAAAAAAAAAGGACACCCTAACCTCAAAATGACCCTTCAGAAGTCAACACCAGAACAGCAAGTATCAAACAATCTAGATAGCAAAAAGACTATCAAGAAAATCAACAGAACCAAAAGTTGGTTCTTTGAAAAAATAAATAAATCAAAACCCCATGTGGAACTTGCCACCCAAGGAAACATGGCTCCCTCCCCAAGCCTTGGTAGAGGAGGCCTGCAGAGTCAGGGCATTGGCTCCACAGCAAATCTGCAAACGGATGGAGAGGAGATGACCTTGCAAGGTCCATCAACGGATGCCTGCCCTCATCGAGAAACCTCTTCACTGACAATATCTGGGGGAAACGATTCCCAAGGCCAGGGGTCAGAGAAATGAGGTGCAGAGATAGCGGAATGGCAAGGAGGTAGTACTGGAGCCAGCAACTAGAAGACACCTATTGACCCCAAATGAATATGGACTGGGTGCCCAGTACAAAGCTAAGGACTACAAACCATCAAGCACAATGTGCCATGGGCCTGGAACACAGTCCCTCATCTGACAAATAGACACAGCCACAGAAAAAGAGACCAAAGGACCAATGAACCCAACATAAACCAAAAAAAGAACAATGAAAGTGGAGACTGAGAGACTGAGTGAATACAAGGGGGTGGGGGGTAGAGGAGGGAAGGCATGCCAGTAACCACCTTATTTACTTTTGTAAGAATTTATAAGAATTTAGAAATAAAATTAAAAAGAATTTAGAAATAAAATAAAAATTAAAAAAGAAAAATTTAAATAACTCATTTTTTAAGAAAAGTTTTTAAATTGCACTTGTAATTTCCTAGCAGGCTTTTGGAAAATCACTAAGATTTATTTCATTTTCTTTCAATAAGAATGATGCTAGAAATAATTAGGTTAATTTATGAATTATTATTGGTGAGGTATATGGAAAGAATGCCTAAATAAGATGAGATGCTTAACTTTCCTTAGGTTAAATCTGTATAAGTAAAATCTTTAATGTAAGTATTTTAGAAAATGTGTGCTTCATGAGAAGTACCTAGAGATTCAACAGTACCCTTGTTTTCATAAATATCCATTTGTTAGATAATGATTTCTTGACTGATAATAATTAACCACAGTATGGTTTTTTCAGTCATAATTTCAGTTGAAAATGTAAACTAAGATCACAGCTTGTCTTTACTGGAAGACTTTTTTAAAAGATATTTTTTGCTTGTTTTTTCTTTAGTGTTTAAATTTTATGATTATTTCAACAATTTTTTTACATGATTGCTCATTTTTTATAGTTTTTGATTTCTCCCCTCAGGGATAGTTTCTATATATCTCCCACCACCATATCACCTGTCATCACAGTCCCTTGTGCTCTTCCCTCTCCTGTTTTAATTCCTCTCTCTACCTCCTCTATTCCACCCTTGCTATTTGCTTCAGATCTACTTTTCTTTTCCTCCCTCCC
>PVHY01010679.1:0-50976 GCA_004024945.1 Uropsilus gracilis
AAAAAATTAAAAAAAAAAAAAAAAAAAGAATGTCTGAGGACTTTCTAAGAAACCAGTCCACTTACCTTCAGCGTACTTACCACTTAGCAAAGACAGACCAAAACTTTAAAATATTTGAGTTTTTAAATAAAAGGGACCAGGGGCAGACATACATTTTATGTTAGGGGCTGGGGCAGGAAGCAAGAGGGGAATGACAAAGTAGCCCGTAGGAGGGAATAGTAGCATCCCTCCTAAGGAACAGGAGGGCTAAGCCAGGCACAGGCAGGAAGGAGGAAAATAAAATTTATTTTCATTCTTGGCAAGTCAGGAGAACTTTCCTAATATTCAATATAGTCTCCAAGATAAAGCCTGCACAGAGAAGCAAAAATTCACTTCAAAAGTATCCTCCTGGAAATGTAAATTGAAGGCTCGGAAAGTCTTCTGTTCACATGTGCTGGCCAGAGATGAGAGGCGTTGTAACTGAAGTCCCAGGGAAGACTGAAGTATGACTGATCATTGCCAGAATTGTTCTAGAAAGTGTCAAGAGATCCAGTTCTTTGGCCCAGTTCTCCAGCACTGACCTTTTTGCCGGAGCTTCCTCTGTGCTCTGACTGGGCAGGACAAGCCCTTGCAAATTGGCTGGCTTCCAAAGGACCAAAGCCATGTTCCAGGCCTAATTCAGGTGGCACTTCTGTCACTTCCCCATTTTCCTAAAAATGCACCAGACCAGCGCCGTCCAGCAGCTTGTTGTTGGTCATTTCTGAATATCCACATGCACAAGTCAGCTGGGCAATCTTTTACTAGCAGTCCCCTTCTAAGTGTTGAAAAGAAAGCTTATAGAGTACAATTTTAATTTCATGTCATTGTATTTAATCTGATAGAACCAAAATATTTTGCTATGTAGTCAATATAAAAAATATTGGGTTATTTCACTCTCTATCTCATGGTGAGTCTGTCGAAGCTGGAGTACCTTTCAAGCTTGCTGTCATCTAATTCAGAAGAGTCCCACTTCAAGGCTCCAGCCAGGCTCTTGCGTGACCAGTGGCTATTGAACTGGATGGTGCAGATATAGACTAGACCCTCCAGTTTACAGATGACAGAGCTGAGTCCTAGAGGGGAAGAAATGAAGTGGTGAAACTATTTAGCTAGAAACTTGGTGTCATGGCTCCATAGCATTGTCATGCTCATACTACGGTACTAAGAAATCAGTCTGACCCTTAAATTTTCATTTTTCCCCCTATATTGCTTGCTTTGGGGTCATTATGAGGCCTGTTCAGAAGGCAGGACCCTGATCCCACCCCAAAGGTTATGGTTGAATAGGTCTGCAGTGGGAGCTCAGCACTGTGGTTTTAACAAGTGCTTGTGATTGTGATGCTTGTTAGTCCAGGAACTAACACTGAGAAATATCTTTTTAGCCTCTTAGTTGCTGTGATTGCCTGGAGTCCTTGAGAAGGATCTTTGAAAGATCACTACAGGGCATTTCACAGTCACATTCCAGAAGCTGCTTTGAAACCTTTCCTCCACACATTCCAGGGGGATGGAGAATGGCCCCCAACCTGGAGGCTCTTTCACATTGCAGTGTTCTTTAATATATCTTCTAGAGTCCAAGAGTTGGTGGGGAAGGTGGGAATCTCTGGTTTTCCTTTTTCTTCCCCCCATTGCCCACCTACAGAGTAATACTTGCTGAATAAATGAGGAATGAATGAATGAACATTGTAGAGCTTGCTTATCAAAAGTGCGAAAGAACAAAGGCATTATTATTTGACTTTCCCACCCCCTTTCACATCAAGTTGGCCTGCTTTGGATCTCAGCGACTCAGTATCTGGGGGGCCAGAAGAGAAAGGACAAATGCTAAGATCATGAAGACAGTGTCTTTAACATATGTAAAGGAGGCTTATGAATAAGCTGGAAATTGATTTCCTTAGGGAAACCTGCCAGGACAAGGGACCCATCTCCTCTGCCTGGAGCAAAGTGAGTTTTAGCTTCGATTCTGAAATGACTCTGGCATCTGGAGAGATAAAATAATTCACATTTATGATTTGACCTTTGAGAGACTGGATTTCCTTCCAGTACAACAGAGAGAAAAGCTTGGAAGGGCAGAATACAGCGGGTGGAATTGAATCTTTCATTGAATGCTTAAAACTATCTCTAGGATAGTGTTTAAAATAGTAAGACAGTCCATTGGTGATCTACCTTACTTGTCTTCATTATCCCATCATGACCATCACTGCTTCTACTACCATCTCCCCATCATATCCTCCTCACTGCCATTCCCTTCATCACCACTCCTGCGCCCCGCCCCCACCATCCTCATCCTCATCCTCTTTGTTAAAGGTGTCTTTTCCTGAAATTGTTCCCCAGGGATCTCCTTGGAGGTCGAGATGTGAGCTGTCTGGCTAAGTGGGATGGTCCACAGTCACAAGAGGCAGCTGCATCTGTGGAACCTGAATGTACTGTATGCACAGAACCTTATTTTTATTAATCAAAGAAAATGATAGTTAATGGCTGTTTTACATCTACTTTCCAAATATCTATAAAACCAGTTAATATTCTTTATAGCTTACAGGGCAGACTGCTCCATAAAAATACCTTTATACACACACACATACACACAAACACACACACACACACACACACACACATATATATCTGAAAGTATTAGCACATGATGAAATCTTTTCATTTTCATCTTCAGAGTGTCTCACATGCTTCCACTGTCTCCCCAGCCCTGCTGTATGTTTCCCTCTCACAAAGGCTCCAGCTTGGAATGAATCCTTGGTCTCTGGCTGTGCTGGGGCTGAGGGGGCTCCTGCACAAATTATGAGTAATGAGCAGGTGGCCTGGTGCTAGGGGTGGAAAAGGATGCTTTCAAGACTTGTCCCCTGGCCTGGCACAGGTCCTGCCATCTAGTCATCACCACCATGTCTTTAATCGGAGACACTGAGTCTCTGTACCGGGTCCCTGTGGACTCTTCTCTGAACGTACTGGGATCAGGGAGGGTGGTTTGTTTGGGACCCACAATCCCCAGAAGTGCTCTGGAAGTATCTGGGGAGCCTTGGCTCCCACCTTTGGCATCAGGGACAATCAGAGAACGTTCTGGACATAACGAGATTCAGTAAATATCGCTGAAGAAAGGAATAGATCTGTCTGACAGACTGCTTGCCGCTGGCCTTGAGTGCGATAGAGATACACACATTTATGCACAGTTTCCTTGTTAAGTGCATTTTCTCCCTTAGTTTCCTTTCACTACCCTGTGTCTCTGTTCTCTTTCCTGTGAAGGCGCTGGTCCTCCGTCACAGCTCTCTGGGATGTGAGCGGGCACAGGGAAGTGAGAAGAAAATCCTCTCTTAGAAAGGGACCGTGGGCTCCTTACTCCAGCACCAGCCCAGAGCACCCTGGACACGATGCAGCTGACAGCCCGTGAGATAGCATGTATGTGGTCAGAAGAGTAGGGGTTTATCGGGGTGCTCTTCCTCACTCAGAAAGAAAAGTAGAAACATGTGGCCCTATATCCCTGGACATTGTGATCCAGCTCCATGCACAGGCTGGCAGGGACAGGTTTTGCCATTCTGCTAATTCCTAGTTATGAGTTCGGCACCAGGGGCCTGGGGCCACTGCAGGTAAGTGACTCCTTTGACTCAGAGCTGGGGAGACAATACCTTTCTGGAGGCAGTGTCTGTGAGAAGCGCTGATCCTGAGCTAAGTGGGGAGTCCATGCAGAAGACACATCTGTGGTGTCCCCTTTGGCCAGGTGTCCTCAGCACCTCAGCGCATCTGCCTTTCACCTTGACACAGGGCCCTGAGGGCTGCCGGCCAGCCTAGGCCAGGGTGAACTGATTCACATGACAGTTCACCTGAGCCTCGTTCTGTGTGGGACATAGAGACTCCTTTGAGGAGATGGTCTGTGGTGAGATGCCAACCAGCCATGTTGGTGGGACTGTCTCAGGTCTGGAAGAGAGAAGCTCTTGAGGTGCCTGTGTGATGGGACCTTGATGACAAGCTCCAAAGAAGCCCCATTGCTTCCCTATTCCACACTACCAAATTCTTTCTCATTTACTTGATCAGAAGATATTTGATATTGTCAGTGTTGAGAATTCCTTGGAATAAAGGAAAACATGTTGGTGAAACAGCTAGAGTAGTTTTTCATTGCTGGTGTCTTCACATTCTACTTATTTTTGCTTGCTTGTCTGTCTATATCTGTCTATATTCATTCATCTGTCTACCTCATCCATTTATTTATTTTTATCAATGTAACATTTGTTTATCACTTTCTCCCCTGCTGTACTCAGTTGCCTCGGTCAGGAAGCCCCTCCTTTGTCTTTGCTTCTAGCCAGGGTGACGGGCACTTGTGGTGGGTACTGTGTCTGTTGTGGTGTGTGGTACCCTCTTTATCTTCAGGCACCTTTTGTCTTTCCTCAGAAAATTCAGGAAAAGATAGCATGGGCCGGGTATGTCTCTCCCTGATGGTTTGGTCATTTTCTGTAACTGTTCATGCAGTGAAAGATCTTTACTCCTTTCAGACTTGCCAAGATGTTTTTCTCAGTCTCCATTCCATTATCATCAGGGAAAAGGATGGAAGTTGTTTCTGATTGAAGGACCAACATCTAGGAGGTGATTTTAGGGCAGTATCAGCAGCCACAGATTTAACATATTTACTTTGTGGAGTTGGTTGGCTTATTTTCCCTGAAAGTCCACTGCCTATAGAGTTTACGATTTTGCTGAATATGAAAATGTTCCCAAGGTCCATCACCTCACTTCCACATGTGGGTCTACTTTATTGTGGTCTACTAATGGGTTTCTGAAGGGAGAGTGTGAATTGGAGGGTGTAGTGCAAACTTCCTGTTTGTGATGCCAATTGTAGTGCAAGTAGCAGGCCCTCAGTAGGTTCTTTATTGGTTCTAGCAGTTATACAGACACACCAGGGCAGGCCAGAGCCAGAGCCAGAGCCAAGGCCATGGAGCTGGGGGAAGGTGAGTCCTCCAGCCCTCCCCCCCCCATTTCTCCCCAGGAATATTCACTCTTTCTCTGGGATCTCCTCTCTTGTGCTCTCTCTCTCATGTCCTTGCAGGGTGACACTGCCCCTTTGTCTTCTCCCAGGCCTAGGTATGCCCACTCACACTTGTGCACACCCACTGGCCCAGGCATTTACAATCATGGGGAGGGTGCAATGCTACAGGTGCTGGTCATAGAAGCTACTGGAGGAAAACGCCTGATGAACTCATTTACCCTACAGGGGGATTCATAAGACCCATATTTCATAATACACATATTCTCAGTATTGTTTTTCTGCAAAAATACGGAAAGGAGAAAAGACAAGAATACGTATTAAACAAGCATATCTCTCCACTCCCAATCCCAACAGAAGTATGTTGAGGTCTCACATGTGGAAATACTGAAAGTCATGAGCTTCTACCAAGACAGACAGATCTGAGGGCTGGTGCTGGTGTTTCTGGTAATGATTCTGAGTGGGGTCCCAGATTCAAATTGTAAGTGCATATTATGGGGAGTTAGGCTTTAGAGGGAACCTAGCAGATTGGTGTGCAGGAAATGGTGGGCCTGTTAGGAGGCAGAGAGAGAGAGCACGGGAAGTCCCAGGAGTGAGCCTTGAGATGATTCAACATTATTAGCTGAGACATTTGCTGCTGAAAATATTTTTCTCATTCTCTCCCACAGTTCTGTTTTCTGACATATAAACAAGACCTTGCAAAGTTTAAACAGATGAAATACCTTTGGGCAGAGTTTGCTGTGCTGATATTATTTGGCTGCATTCTGTTCATCGGGAGCAGCTGGGTATTGATCTGATTAGCTGTGAGTTAGAAGAGTTGAATCTTGCCCTTCTCCCATCTCCTGAGTAACCGGAGCCATTGGTGAGTTCTGCAAAGTACATTAACCTTGCCCAGATGAGAGAGCTTTTATTTATTTTTTTTTTTTGGTTTTGCCTTGCAAATTCACCCTAGAACAATTAATTTAAGGCATTCATTCACTGGAAAGTAATCTACTGAGTACACTTGACACTGTGGGAATAAAGAGATACTGTGGTATAAACCCATTATGGAAGCTTATTAGGGTTCTATTGAAAATATCAGGTGTCCAAGGATCTATAATGGAAAACAAAAATATTTGGACAATCTAATGAAAAGCATTCCAAAGGAACATTTGACAGCATGTAGAAAAATTAGTTGTCAGCCTGAATTTTCTCCCTTTCTATCAGCAACTTGGTCTCACCCTAAGGGCTGCAGTGGTGTAAGGCCAGATGGAATTGTATTCCAACTTCTCTGTGAGGGACTCATTTTAATTTAAGGGTCTTTTAAACTTTGTTTGTTCTGAGTATCTGCCACTCATGGATTCCATTTCACCTCCCCTCTCAATTTACCTGTCCCGCACATTCTTCTTCATCGAGGGAGAGTAGGGGAGGGGAGGAGGGAAAGGGGAAGACTTTGTGTAGCAGTTTAGCTGGAGATCAGAAGCAGGGCTACAGCCAGGTCTGAACCAGAGCTTTTGGTGGACATGGGGTGCAGCATCTGGGGGTATTTGAGATGGGAGTCCACTCACTCTAGGTGGATAAGGTAGGCACATGGCTACCCTACTTCTGGAAGGCAGAAAGGCCAGATTCAGTAGAATGAATTTGATAGAGGAAACCTCGGGACCTGGCAAAGCTGCGAAGGGGGCTCAGCTCTCTCACTGCTGGGCTGACACACCTGGCCTTCTCCACCTCAGCCTCTCCCCTTTTTTTGGGGTAAAGACAAAGCTGTATTTGTCCTGCTGCCTCACACCTGGAGCAGATCCATGGCACTTCTGACGTCAGTGTGTGGGTTTCCCCTGATCAAGCAATTCTCCGCAGTGCTAGCTCAGTGTCCGAATTCAGGTCATTCTCACACTGACCAGAATCAAGACTCAGTGAAGGGTCAGTCCCCCCAAGACTCCCAGTCATTCAGATGCCAGTTGAACTTGGGGGGGCTATCTACCTACTTCTGTGTGACCAGGCTGCAAATCAGAGGGTCTATGATACCCCCTTGGTTTCAATTATTTGTAGAAGAGCTTCCAGCACTCAGGTAGCTCTCATGTTTATCACTTTACTTTATAATAAAGGCTGTGACACAGGATGTAGACAACCAGTCAGAGGAATAGACATGCAGGGGAAGACCTGGAAGAATCCCAGCTATAGAGGCTTCTTCCCTATGGAGGTGGGGTGCACCACCCCGGCGTGTGTGTTCACCAACCCAGAAGCTCTCTGAACTCTACTTTTGAGGTTTTTCTATGGAACTCGATTTCCAACCTCACTACCCTTTCCTGAAATATGGAGATGGGACTAAAAATTCCCAAGATTTGATTGCTTTGATGACTAGCCCCCATCCCAGGTTATTCAGGACCCCAAAATCACGTCAGCTGCACAGAAGAAACTCCAGTCACCTGGGGAATTTCAAGGTAGACAGGAACCAGGGTCAAAGTGCAACACTAAAACAATGTTCTGATGTCCTGATGTTCTTAACAGGCAGGAAACAAGAGCTTTTGGATCTCTGCACCAAGAGAGTCAGAGATCCTCTCTGACTGAAGGCAAAGATGAAAATATGTCTATTATCTCACATTTTACTTGAGCTAATTGCTTCTTGTTCCAAGATACCTTTCCTGACACCCCAGGATCCTGCCTAGGTATACCAGGCATCTGTGTTTACCTCCTCATGGCCCTTGCCCAGCCTGCATCATTGCTTCTTTCCTGTGGGCCACTTCCAGGAGCTAGCAAGCTTTCTTCAGGAGAGGGGGCCTCATACATCATGTCGGCCATGGTGCTTCAACTCTGAAGCTCAGCTCAGGGCAGCTCTTCATGAATATCTGAGGAAAGAATGTCCAATAAACGTCAGGCCTTGATGTATGTTGCTGGAAAAGCAAAGGCATCGGTCCTTTCCCAGAGAAAATAAATCCCTATCATAAGACTTCTGCCCCGTCATCCTTCATATATCACTGGGAACTACGCACCAGCTACTTGCTATCCATTCCTATTTCTTCCCTGACCTGGAGGGGCCTGATACCACACTGGCAACCTTGCACTTGGCTCTTTGAAAGGTGCTTAGTTGGATTACTCCTTACCAGCGTGCCACCTAGATCTTCCATATTGTTACTAGAATGCTCTTTAGAATCCATCAAACGCCCAGCATTGAGCAGCCCTGTCCCACCATGACTTCCTGTAACCAGGTCCTGCCGACTTCTCACTAGTACGTTCAAAATAAAAGCACACCAAGCGTGGCTCATGCCTCCCCCTCCAGCGACCTCAAGCCCATGACTGGGGAAATTGTAACTCAAACTCAGGGAAAAACACCACAGGTGTCACCAACAGAAAACCAGGAACCTCCTAGAATGGTGTGGCGATTTGAATAAATTTATTAGATTAGATCATTCGCATCACCAGCTTTCTCTTCTCTGGGGAATTTGAATGTTCAAGTGCTTTAAAGTGGAGATAAAACAGCCTGGGATTCATGTCTCTGCTTTCTGAAGTTTCCTTGTTTAAGCTCCAACAACCTCTGCAGTTGCTTGAAGGGTAAAACTATTCTTGCCCAAAAAAGAGAAAGCCATTCCATTTTCCTATTCACTGCTTTTCTCCTTTATCACCTCAGAGAGAGGTGCAACCCCCTCTCCCCTTTTCCTTCTTAAGGAGAGAATCTCTTTTCTTACTCTCACTTGTCTGGTGATTTGAACCTTAAAAAAAAGAAGCTCATCCTTCCAAAGACTTTGGGTCTCTTCCCTCTTTTTGTTTGTTTTTATTGGCCATTAGGCTAGCAAATTCTGGATTTGAGCAGCTCAGATCCTCACACAGCCACTTGCTGAGCTCATTATGTAAAGCTCATTTGTGAGAGAAAATGCTTTGAAAGGCTGGGGTCTGGGCATAGAGAGAGTTTTTGAAGAACCTTGGTTCTGTTTTCTTAACTGGTCCCCTGCAGCTCTGAAATGGCATGCTCTCCTCAGTATCTGGTCCCATTGGAATCGGGGTAAAATCACTCAAAACTCTGAGTGTTTTCAGGAGGTCTGTGAGAGACTCAAATTCTACTCTCTGAAAATTCTAAGGTCCTGGAAGTGGGATATCCCTCTTCAAGAAGAATACTGAAGGGTCTGGGGTGTCAGAATGTTTTATCTGTGGCTTCCCAGGACAAATGGCCCTGCCATGACATTATCTCTGCTCCACAATGAAGGTGGCATTCAGGGTCTAGAGGCTGGAGACCCAAGGTACACTGAGGAGAAATTCAAGAAATTCCCCTGGTCACTCCTAGAGAAGACTTTGAGGTTTCAATTAGGATATTTTCTTTGATGATTTTTGACTTGCATGAATTCTCTCAAGAAGTTCATTCACTTCCACAGTGATTTTTATCCAAAGGGTGTTTTGCTCTCTGAAGGGGAATTTTCATAGTGATCTCTGTCATTCACCTCCTGCATCTTTTCTGAGAAGACATATAGTTGAAGAGCTAGGAGGAAGCACTTTTTATGATAAATAGCTCCTGAAACACTTGAAAACATCCTGAATCAGTTCCTGGGGGAGGGGGGTGTTGCTTTCTCTATGACTTGTTTTAGATAAGAAATGGAGCCCCACATGGGTACATCCCTGACTAGCTGTGCCCAGCTTCAAGGTCACCTTCTCTCTGACCTTGTCTATCTTCCCAAGATGAGGACTCATGCTCCCAAGAAACTACCTTGTAATTTTTCTTGGTTTAAGTCATTCTCACAGGTGCTATTTCTACTAGTATTGAAAGGAAATTCCCCTCTAAGTCTACATTTTTTAAAAGTAAAAATGTAGTATAGAAACTTGGTATTAAAAGGTAAATGTAATGAATGAATGAATTTATTGTAAAAAAATATTAACCCTAAGTCTAAGGCTCTCAGACTTTCCCACAGTCTTCAGTGTCCTTCTAGATAGATTCTATTTATAATCTTAAGAATGTTGTGTGTGTATACACACACACACACACACACACACACACATACAGTTCAAATTTCAAAGACTGCATTTCTTATAGAGAAAAGAAGAAAGACTTTGGAGTTATATTGAATAAATTTTATAATTTCTAATGTTGGCTTGTCATGGGGAATGACAACACATTTTATTATTCATTCTCAATGAGGAAAGGGTTCCTTCTGCCTTCATACAATCTCTATATGAATGTCATATTCATCTTATATCTTTTTTTATATAAATGTAAGTGCATTGTATAGTTTATTTTCTTTTATTAAAACTTTGTGATAGTTCATAGAGTTGTATCAATACATGAAATTTTATATAGCAATACATAAAGCTTAACCCATTTCATTCATGATAATTCTTTAATTAGTTCTTAATTGTTGGAGAACTTAGGCTTACCAAGGTTTATTCTATTACAAGCTATAGGAAATATCCTGTACAACATAGCAACATGTGTAAGGAGTTAGGGAACAAATTTGTGGAGGTGAAATTTCTGGGTTCAAGAGTATATGCAATTCAAAATTTTATATACATTGATAAATTTTATTCCCCAAAGAAAGTCGTTTCCAATTTAATCTTCACCATTTATACAATTGTTTCTTGACAATCTCCCCAACAAGTGTATTGCCAAACTTTTTGATCCCATCAATCTTGTAGGTTAAAAGTTGTGTCTCATAAAATAATTATAGTTATTTAATTTTAAATATGACTGAACGTCTTCCCTGTGTTGGAAGTCAATTGAATTTCTTTCTCTCTGGCCTACCTTTGCATCATCTTCACCCACCTGTTATTAAATTATTGGTTGTTTTCTTGACTCATAAGTACCTTCTATAGATGAGAAAATGGACTAAAGCTCCATGCTTTTTAAACTGCCTCTGTTTTAGCTTACGACACTCAATTGTTCTTATATATCATCTTCCTCACTCTCTTTGTCACCCTGCCTCTCCTTTTTTGTGTATTCACCTTATCTTGTTTACATGGGAAAGAAAGAAAGATGAGCATCAGACTTTGTGGAGAAGTAAATGTCTGAGTCTTCAGTGAGTATTTAACAAGATGTATATGAAGAAAATAGGATGCTGGATGTTTGCTTCTACATCAGTTTCCAAGCACTGTTTTCCTCTGGGTTGATGGATGGATTCTTGGTAATCTTGGATGCTGTTCACTGACTATTAATTAAGCCCAAATTCAACAAGCATCTTAAACTTACATCGACACCCCCTTACTTTTGTTTTTCTCTTAACTTTCTCTTCCAATTTACTCTCAGAGAGTCATCATATGTTTTGTGCAAATGGTTATCTCTGAATTCTTAACTTATCATGAAGAACCTGGAGCAGAACTGTCCATGGGGTGTGTCAGGATGGGGAGAGAGAAAGCCCTGTCTGGCCTTGGGAACAGCTGTGTTTTCTGCCTCAAATACTCAGGACCCTCTCCTCTGGCTGGTTCAAGGAGATGGGCTGCCCCAGTTGGGTGTCACTTTTCTCTTTATAGATTCCTGTTGAGAATCCACCTTCCCAAAGCATGTGAAAACCAACTCAAGTTTAGTTCACGTGGTAATGATTCGTGGGAAGCAGCAGCGATTCCTCAGTCATTATGCGTGAATTGATGTGTGATTTTCTAATGAGCGTAAGTGAAGAAATCATCATTTTGTGATAAATGCTTTATATCTTAAAATGCCAGCAACACATATCTAATAAATTCAATCAAACTACTCTCATTTATATAGCATTTGCAATTATTACTTAACATGCTGGTTTTCTTTGCTGCTTTACTGCTTTGGGTAATTGCAGAGTCTAAAAGTTCCCTTTTCATAAACAAGGCCACAGAAGCTCATTATGTTGGAGTTTTTCTTAATGTGATCATAAATGACTTCATTTTGAAATACTTTTGCATGCTGTGCAGGCCAAAGCCCCCTAATCAGAAAATATTGTAGCCATCGAATGAGCTTATTCAATGAGGGACATTTGTCCTTGGGAAAGAGCTAAGTGACAGGCTGGGCACCTACCAACATCCAAACAGGTTGGGAAACGCATCCAGTCATCGAAATATGGCTCTTTGTCATTCAGCGGAATAGATGCCCAATGAGTTAAATGAAGTGACCAGTAACCACCGGGCAGCAGTGGATCTGATGAGTCCAGCACACAAGACAAAACTCCTTCAGGGTCAGTTCTGGGTGAAGCCCATGGTAACTGCATGACCTTAGATAACCTGCTCAGTTTACTCAGCCATCAAATGTAGCTAGTGTCTGCTGTTGGGAGGTTGAATTGAGATGGCATCTGCAAATGGTCTGAGCACCCTGCCTAACATATAAACTGTCCGCAGCTGGTTAAACAATTATTGGTAGCTTTTAGCATCAATAACTACAAGAAGGGACAAAACTCACCCCACCCTCCTCTTCCCGAAGTGGTCAAGTCGGGACTTGGCCTGTTTGTCTGTTTAAAGGAGCTAAGCGCTGCAGGAGTTAATAATGGTTTAGCTCAGCGGTTGTTTCCCAAGGGCTTGCGCTGAGCAGGCTATTGAGCCCTAAATGAATCCTCCTTCACTTGAGATGTGTTCGAACTTGGGATTTCATTACTGAGGGCCCAAATGGTTTTGTGGTTCATCAAAACAAGTAGCCGTAGACTCAGGATGAAAGAACATACTAGAACTCTGCACAATACTAGTCTTCCTGGGGATTCTTCTGTGAAACTTTGCCCCATGCGTCCTGCTCAAGGGTCAATTGCAGGCAACCATGCTCCATACTCTGTGACTCAGGTCACCCCTGCCTGAGCTGCAGCTGAGGGACAAGCACCAACCTTTGCCTTGGGTCAGGCTTGTTGCTCACTGACAGGGCGGCTAGGCTTGCAGTCAGATTTCTTCACTCAGAAAACAGTGGGGAACTGTAAAGCCTGGGCCGAAGAGGCCCCAGTGGCCTTGTATAAGTGAAAGTTAAGACTGGAGAGACACTTGGGGAAGGGGAAAGAGATAGAAGGGAGAAGAGAGGCCTGCACAGAGAAAGCATGGTCCACACAAGTGGGATGGGAGTCCGGTGGAGTCTGGATGCTGCTCCTGATGGTGATGCAATTTCAGATGGTCATCACTTACCTGAAAAACTTTCCTGCTCCCAGAAGCCCTAGGGAACAGGCTCTTCTCAGGCCTGCAGAAGAGACCACCTCAAGTCCAGAGTGAGCTGCTGTCAGAAAGCAGAGGTCGGAATAAACAGGTAAGATAAAGGCAGCACAATATGGAGCATTGTTAATTATTCTGCAGGGAGTCTTGTTATCCATTTATTTTATAAATAACAGTGCAGGCCTTGTAAATTGTAATAGAATGTTTGGTTTCTGACCATAAATGAATACAAGGATGTAAATTCTCAAGGTATTTAATTCTAATGAAATTCAAAGAACTTAAACTTCCATTCAAACAGAGAAATCTATTATCTTTTAGACAATTGGCTTGTTCATTGGTCCTTTCAAGGACGTTAAATAAAACACATATGAATGCTTCTTTGTTAGAATCTGCATAGATTTCACACTGGCTAACATTTTTCCTAATAAAGAAACAACTTTCTGTTTCTTTCTCCATATTTTCACTGCTGCCACCATGATTCTTTTAACTGATCTATGGCAAAGTCCTCTCATGATGCTGCAAATGTAGTAAGTGCTCAATGAGTAGTGCTTCGTGGGAGGCTTTTGCTGCACCTGAACTAATCAGAGATCATTCAAGCTATTTGCTCCTACAAAGAAACAAAACTTAAGAATAGTTGTATCTGTCATTGAGGTAGCATTGGTTTGTAACACTCTACGTTCTAGGGAGATAGGCTCACACCCATACAAATATTTGTTATCACACCATATCCAGCACCACAGTCCCACTAAACATCCACCACAGTCCATTGGGTCTCTTGTTGGTCCCCACTTCCCACCCAGCCCTTTTATAACCTCAAGGTTGTGAGGTTTTTTTGGTCTGTTCCTTTGCATTGTTTCTTTATAGTCCACTCATGAGTAAAGTCATCCAAATATTGGCTTTTCTCATAAAGGAAACAAAACTTTAATCTTATTAGGAAAATTACAAACTTTTAAGAAAGTATTGAGAAAAATGTAATGAACTCCATTTATACACAACACAGATTTGAGGAGAATCAACTCTTATTTCTAAATTCACATATTCCTTCATCTGCTCTTCTCTCATGCTTATTTTGAAGCAAATCCAAGATATCATATTATTTTCTCTCTAAATGTTGCTGTGCGTTTCTAAAGGAAAAAAAATTAATGTAACCAAAATACCATCATTACAATGTTAAAGTAATAATTGCTGAATGTTATCAAATATCAAGTGTTCAAATTTCCCTATGATCTTATCAAAGTCTTTTTATAGTTGCTTTTATTTGAGTCATATTTCAAATAAGCTTAACACCTTATAATGGCTGATTGTCTCATAAGTCTTTTTTAATTTATAAATTCCTCCTCCACTTCTACCCTTCTCCATTTTTCATTCCCTCCCTCTCTCTTTTCCTGTAATTTATTTATTGAAGAAAGGGTCATTGTCCTGTAGTTTTCCACAGTCTGAATTTTGCTGATGATGTTCTTATGTTGTTATTTAAAATGTTCCTTTATCCAGTCTCTTTTCCTTAAATTGGTTTTTAGAGCTAGACTAGAGTCTCACTGAGAGTCAGGTTCAACTTTTTGGCAACATTTTAAAGACAATATTGTGTACCTCCAACCAGAGGCACATAATGCCTTTTTGCCATTAATGGTCATTGCCCAGATTCATTAGATCATTAAGGGCTATACAATGGTGATGTCCTAATTCTATCATTCCCTCTTAATTTATTAACAAGACGATGTCTAACTTTTCATCAACTATTGAGTTACCCTGAGGTACAGTTCATATAGGAAAGGCAAGATAAATATTTGATTCAAAATTGTTTATTGGTTCCCTAGCAACCATTAACTGTGATCAATGAGTTTCTCTGTTAAGTATTATTCTGAATACATAGATTTAAATATATTTGAGGTGTTTCAATCCACAGTTGTCACTCTTTTTCTTAATGATCATAATGTTCTATCTTTGGCTGTTGGGAATATCTTCAAGTTGGTGCCTCTTTCCTTTGTCTATAAAGCAAGATGTTCCAGCTTTTCTACCTTAAACCTGAAGTCAACTTTTTTCCTAAGGAGAACTCAGTCTTTTTTCCTACTTCTTTTTAGTAGAGGTGGTATTTAAAGACCATAGTCTCAGCACCATGAGTGTTCATTGTTTTGTTGTCATTGATGCACTTTTTAGGGGCACATACATACCATACATACATATTTTTTTAGATAAAATATATTTTGAACACATACTGATCTATTCAATTCAAATTCAGAACTAAGGGGTTTTTATTTGTATCAATTTTGCATTATCTATGAATTCACTGCCAGTATTTTTTTTTTCAGTTTGGCACCTATTTCTTTTCTTCTTTCTTTTTTAATTTGTTTATGGTGCTTTTTGCTTCATAAAAGTGTTTTATTTTAAATTGTTAAATAGTTGAATTTTATCTGTCTTTTCTTATTTCATCTAAATTCTTAGTCATAGTTAAACATTTCTTTTCTTCCATGTTTGAGGAAATTCATCTGAATTTTGTTCTAATATGGGTATGGTTTAATTTTTATTTATGCATAAACTTTGGATCCATTTGAAATCAACCTTATTGTATCTGAAAAAAGAAAGAATTCAATTTTATCTTTCTCCATATGACTTTTCATTTAGCCCAACATTACTGATTTAAAAAGCCCACCTTTCCCCTTGATATGAGATGTCACCTTTGTCACATAATAAATCTCTACATGGGACTCGACCTATTTCTGAACCTCTGATCTGTCTGTTCATATGCCAATACCACATTGTTTGAATTATGGGAGCCCTACAATATATTTGTCCTGTTCAAGGTTTTCTAAGCTATTCTTGCTAAAACAAGACATTAAAAAAATAATTTATATATGTATATATAGTTCACATCTTTGTATTCCCTGGGGTTTACCCACCACCTCTGCTCCATGACTGCTCCCACTCATCCCCACCCCAGTTAGGTACTTTAGTTTGGTTGTTAGCTTGTTTTGACTTTTCCTCATGGCCTTTTATTGTTTTGCCTATGTCCCATATATCAGTGAAATCATTTGGTTTCTGTCTTTTTCTCTCTGACTTGTTTCTGCTAATATGATTTCTTCTAGGTACATCCATCTTATCTCTAATTCATCAAGTTTGTCATTTTTAATTGATGAATAATATCCCATTGTGTACACATCTTTTTCATTTATTCATCTGTTTTGGGACATTTGGGTTGTTTTCATGTCCTTGCAATTATAAACAGTGTAAAACAAAACATTTGAGTGAGATTGTATCTTTATCTCTCCTATATGGTTCTTTGCCAACTTTCTAAAATGGTGCCCTGATGACTCGGTAAATGGGATTGGGGAAGACTTATATAGACTTCTTAAGACAGGAACTTGCAGATTATAGCCCATGGGATACATTTACTTATAAATAGAATTTTGTTGCGATGTATCTATAATTTCTCTGGCTTTTTTTATGCTACAAGAGGAGAGTAGATGTGAAAGAGTGTGTAACTAATAAAGCCCCAGATATTAAAATATGGTTTCAAGTTCTCTAGAGAAAAAAAATTATTGACCTTTTTTTGATGTAGGATGACACAATATACTCTAATGGGTCTTTTGGAGGTAATGCTCACTCAACCCCAACCAGGACATGGTTGATCAGACCCAGGGCAAAATGGAAATTTAAACCCCATTTTCAAAAAATTAGAGAAATGTGCTATTAAAGGTAATAACACAGAAAACATTTTCCTTTTGTGTTTTCTCTAGATTTGTCTTTGTTTTGGCAATTTAATGTCTTCTAAGTAAAGTTAAAACATTAAAATTATTAGCACGAATTTTGCCATCTATCTACATTGTGCAAAACCTCTTTCTAATGCAAATGAAAGAGCATTAAACTTGTATGCAGACTCACTGCATTCCACAATGCACATTTCATGGTTTGTCCCTGGAGGGTACCCATAGTTGGTCAGAGGAGATAAACACAAGCCATTCTCAGAAAAAATGAAAAGGGGGATGAGATGGCTCCCCAGACATGGAGTGGGCCCAGGGGAGCAACTCCGACCCCCATGGAAGATCTGGACATGTTTCAGGGCACATAGGGCTCAATTACTGTCTGATTCCCTACATTCTCTTACCCTGACTCCTGCAGCCTCTGAACTAATGGGGGTGAGGCAGGGAAGCCAGCTCTGCCAAGTCACTCTCTAAAGCAGCGTGGAGTCCTTAACCTGTCCCAGGGGTGTGTGAGCAGGTAGTCAGCAGGAGGCCACACTGTGCATGGGCTGAGGCCCCAAGCCCCCAACACATGCTCCAACATCCCATTAGATCTCATTTACAAAAGATAAAGCAATTGAGAATATCAATAGGGTGACAGCAGAACCCTCTGTTCAAGTTCAGAGATGCCCTACTGCTGGTGCTCATGTGGTGCTGGACCTGACACCAAGTGAAGAGCACTGCAGGGGATGTCAGCTTGAAGGGGAGGATATTCCCCTTCAATAGGTAGATATTCCCGGCAGCCCTGCAGATAAGTGCTGTCCACCTTGGCGGGGCCACCCATTGCTTATCTTCTACAGCAATATTTCTTTCATTGTGCTAAAATATGCTGTGTGTGATTGGGTGATGTCCAGTACATTCATACTGTGCGGCCATGACCACTATCCATTTCCAGAAGGTTTTCACCTTGTGAAACAGAAATTTTGCCCCCATTAGACTGTAACTCTCCACTTCCCACCCCAGTCCTGGCAGCTACCATTCTACTTCCTGACCCTGTGCATCTGATGACTCTAGGTACCTCATTTTGTTAGGGAAGGTGCCATGTTCTCTGCCCCCACTGTCACTTTACACATTGTCCTCTTGAACTAGCTACTGGGACTTCAGGGCAGGGTTGAGAGGCCAGGTAAGTCTGACAATATGGAAGGCAGGCAGATTTCTTCCCTCTTGCTTCTGTTACCTGATTTGCATCTTGCAATTTAAGAAAGGAGATTTGGAGGGGATGCACGGAGGAGAGACATGTAGAGATATCTGGAAGAGACATGTAGGTGAGAGACCTGTGGGGAGGCTGACAGAGGGAAGCAGTTACCTTGATTCATATTTTTATTTTGTTCCATCTGGCTCAGACTTGCCTGGTTCCCTTTGCCACTTTCTCATGTTTCTCTGACAGAAGGCATCTTAGATTTGTGGCAAGCTGTAGGGCTTCCATGGGCCCCCTGTTTGCATTGGCATTTACCCTTGAGGAGATGGACAAATTTGGGTGTCTTCTTGGGGAAAAAATATCCTCCCTTTTTCCCTCTTCATGCACACCGATTCTCTGGAGGATCTATTACTTTAAGCATCTGCTTTGCCTTTGTGCACATGGATGGCCAAATCCCTCAAGAGTATGTGAGTTTGGGGGTCCCTGGGTACCCCCTTGTCATGTGCGTTAACAATTTTAGTGGAATTGTGTGACATTCATCTTTTTTTGTGGCTGGCTTATTTCACTTAGTATAACATCTTCAAAATTCACCCATGTGATAAAATGTCTAGAATTTCCTTTTTAAGGTATAGTAAAATTCCATTGTTTGCTTTTTGTTTATCATTTGTCCCCTGATGGACATTGAGTTGCTTCTGCATTTTGGATACTGTGAAAAAGCTGGTGTGAACCTGGCTTTACAATTTATTGTCTTGTAAAGCTTGGTTCCTATGTCCCTGGAAAAACCTAGACAATGATGCTTGTGGGGGGAGGGTGGGCTGGAGCCTCAGGGACCTCCCTGGGGTCACACTTGAAGTTCTACTGAGGATTTGGTTTCTAGCCTGCATAGATTGGCAGCAAGGGGGAAACATTTTGGAGAGAGAAATCACTGAAGCATTCTTCTTCTTTGTTTCTGAAAACAACTTTGGTTTATTTTCTCCCATTTGAGATTTTGTTTTCACCTATGCAAATGTGATTCATCTCTTAGAGCCAGAAAAGGGCCTTAAATAACATAATCACTTCTCCAATCATCTACATGGATACTGGAAATCATCTTTTTTAGTGAGGTCACCCGCAGTAGCTTGGGCTCTATACAGAGCCCAAGCAACGGGCAAGCTTCTTTTCTTAACATGCTAATTATTCTCCAAAGGGAGCATGGTCTTAAAAGGGGGATTTAATTGGATATTACATCTGCAATTGAACGATTGAATTACAAAATAAACAAACATATCAGTCAAATAGATCTTGAAAAAAAACCAGGCATCCAATTCCAGTTTTTAAGCACAGATGTATCCATATATATGTTTAATTCACTGCCCATGTTGCTGTGCTTTGTAACTTTCAACCTGAATTCTTTCCTGGGCTGGTTCCAAAGGAAATCATCTCAGGAGGCTGACTAAGCTCAGGATTCAGTGAGCGCTGGCCCCAAAATAACCTTTTGCTTAAAGACTTTACCTGTATAAATGAAATTCAAGAAATGTTGAGAAACCATTTTGAAATGAATAATACTGAAGCAATTCCAAGGGGTATAATTTGGGATGCATCAAAGGTGGTGGTTAGAGAATACATTTGCTTCACTGTAAAGTTTAAAGGAAATCAAAGATCAAAACAGGTACATGTTCAAGAAGGAAATTAAGAAATGAGAAGTACATCATCGCTATGTAAAAATCCCAAATGATTTTGCAGAAAATTATTATTATAAGGCAAAGTAATACCCTTTTTAATAGAAAAGAATGTGGAACCCCCAAGTTTATAAAGCAGACTTCCTGGGAATAAGAAATAAAGATGAGCAGCTCTTCAACTTTACATTTTAAATAGGTACAAGAAAGCAAAGAGTATTTTCTCTCCCTAAAATAAGCACCCATCTGGGAGCATGGTAATGCAGGCACGATGAGAAGACTGTTTAAACACGGATGCCCAGGCCTGGGGGGGGGGGGAATACAGGGCATGTGCAGCACCTTTCTTCACAGTTCAGGTGGCGGCTCTAGCTGCTCTGCGACATCCCTGCTGCTCCTCCAGGGCGCAGGCGCGGGACAGCCTGTGATGGTCGTGCTCGAGGCTGCCTTACTACAGAGGGAATCCTGAAAATATAACACTAGCCAGGATCTTAAGTTCATGAAAACGCTGTGTGGAGATGTGGAATCAACCTCCCTCCTAAAATGGGTCAGGTAGACTTTGTCCAGGTTGCCAGAGCAGGCCTTCCCCAAAGGGTGTCACCTTGACTTAGACCTAAGGTCAAGAGCAAAGGACTGCCCTTTGATACTCTGGAGAGACCATTACTTCATTACCTTTTTGCAAAAGATGCAGATCACCTAGACTTAGGCATATTTCCAAAATGACCTTTTATTTATTTATCTTTATTGTTTGGTAATCAAGAGCCCTTTCTGCAAGCAGGGCAAACAGACAGAGGCAGGTTTTATCATCTCAGCTCATTGGCTCTTTCATCCCTGAGATCCCCTCCTCTTTCCCTGAGGCCCAGGACCCCTTTGCTCGGGATATAAACCCTCAGTTTGTCCCATTTACTTGAGAATTCACAGCCATGTAATTCTCTCTGTGGATGTTATCAGAGCTGGTTTTTCTCTACTAATCTATTTGGTGTTAATTTGCTCCTCCAGTCTCAGAAGGACCCAGGGATGATGAACTTTGTCTTGCTCCCAGGCTGAGGGATAGATTACCTTTCATTGATAGTTTATCAAACACTCATTATTAACCTTAAGTCAATTTTTTAATGCTTTTAAAATGTTTATGTTTTTAAAACTTGATAATGAGATATTCTTTTTAAAGGTTTTATTCCAGGAATAGAAGATTCACAGAAGTTGATTTTTTTGTTGATGAATCCTTTATCTTTGCTTAATGAAATTTCTTGTCAGTCTTTTAATCACTGTCTGCTGATTGGTTGACCATAAGCATCTCGATAGACTGGAATGACCAAGACTAGACAGTTTAGAAGTTTAGGAAACTTGTCCTCTTACTGTTAATTTATTATTGCAACAATGATAATTATATTTAAGATAAGAGTGCTTGTCTGTTAAAGATATATATTGAAATCTTACTATATATATCTAAAGCTATATTATATATTTTAATATAATATATTATACTTTATATAATACAATATACAATCATACAGTATATCACATATATATTGCATAATGTATAATTATATAATATATAGTATATTATATGCATCATATAATTGTATATATATTACATTACATTTATTATATAATTGCATATTATATAAATATAATATATATAATATAATCATGTAATATATTACATATAATTATAATTGTAATCATACAATATTATGATCTATATTATATAATATTATATATAAGTCACTTATACATTATAAATATATAAATACTATTATTTAAAGAATATCATATATAAATATTATTATATATTATAGTATATTTATTATATATAATACAGTAATATATATCATAAATATATATCATTTATATAATAGTATTTATATATTTTTAATATATAAATATATTCTATAATATTATATTATATATTATGTATATAATATATAATGATATCATATAAAATATATTATTTAAAATATAATATTATCTATAATATATGATACACTATATATTATATATTATAATCACACATATATGATATAATATAATTATAATCTATCATATAAAATATAGTATAATATAGTAATATAGCAATAATATAATACAGTAATTTATTATTATATATTAATATATTAAATATTAATATATTATATATTATGTATAATATATAGTCAATATATCTAAAGATACAGTGAAATCTTTTCTGATGAGGTGATGCTTTGAGTTTGTGTCACAAAGAACGTAGGACTTGAGTGAGTGGGGAGAGGACTTGTGAGATGCTGGGAGGCCAATAGATTGATGTCTATCTTGCATCTCTTTGAAATTTTCCAGAGCAAAACAGTTTTCTTTCAAAGAAAAAAGCTGTCTCTACCTTCTTATGAATCCTCTGGCCTCCTCTAAGGAGAAGAGTGAGGGTGAATGCCTGAAGCTCCTGGCAGGAAGCTGTGGCCACTCTTCTCTGCTGCAGCAACATCTGGTTGACTGGGGACAAGGACATGGACTCAACAGTGGGCTCAGGTGGGTGGGAGCAAGATACTGGAACCAGGACTTGGGGTGGGAGGAGGAGGAATAAAGGCAGGAGGCTTCCAGTGGGACTTGATTCTGAAGAAGCCCACAATGAACCCGTTGCCAATTGCCTGGCTTAGGCCAAATTCCTAGCTGTGGATTTGACTTACTCCTTTCCCCCTTTCTTTCTGTCCTTTCTTCTCTAAGAATTTGGATGCCTATGTAACACTCCTATCTCCCTGTTAATTGCCAATCCTTTAAGGAAGAAGGGGAAGGGAAAGAAAACCATTCTAAGAGCTTATTTATGAAGTGTCAGACAAAGAGCTAGGCACTTTACATACAACACTTCATGTAATCCTGTGAGGTAGAGATAAAAATTCTGTGAAGCCAGATAATTTTTTAAAATTCCATTTTACAAAGGAGGAAATTGAGGTTGGAGAAGTTAATTCACTTGTTGGTCTATATAATTTAGAATACCTTTGCTTGCAAATTAATAGTAACGCAAGCTCACACCGTCTCTAGTAACAAAAGGAGCCATGGTCCAGGGGCCTCCATACATCCCAAGTTGAAGCAGATTTCAAGGCTGGTTCTCTCAGAGATTCTGTTCTTGTAGCTCTTGGATGCTCCAGATTCTGCTTTCCTTCACACTCCAGCTTCATCTGCAGACTGGCTTCTCTCAGAGCAACCAGAAGGCTGATGCAGCCTCAGCCCCTCAAGTCTGTGTCCTTGACCAAGAGAGGTTCCTAACTCAGTCTCCTAACTAGGAACCAGGCCTGCAATGCAAGGAATGGGGCTGAGTACTGGACAGGGAAGGCTGGGCAAGGAGTGGCTGAAACATAGCCTCAGGCATGAGATTATGCTGAGTGATTTTGCCAATTATAACCCTCCTGTAGAGCTGGAACTGTGTCAATTCTACCCCAAACTATAAGATGGCTACAAAGTTAAATAACTATAATAAAGCAGAGAATGACACTCATTGAATTTACATGGGAAAATAATTTGATAGAATTAGACTTCCGGGGTCTCTGAGCTTATCCATTCACAGAGGAGGAAGGATGCTGGGAGAAAGGACACTGCCCTCTCTACCCACCCACGGGACCTACTCTGGGTTCAGCAGAAGGGAAAAGCTGTGGATTGTTTCTGGTTTGAGGGAAAGGGAAGAGGGAAACGATGGTGTAAACCAGGTAGAGAGCGTTTGCTGTCCATGTGGAGGATGTGCCAGAGGTTATACAAGAAGGAGAGGACTTTGGGTTTGTCTTCAGTGATGTTTGCTGCCATTGTAGTCAACTCTTTAGTATTTGTTAGTGTAATAGAGTTAAGAACCAAAGTTCTAGTCACTAATTTTAGTTATTGTCTTGTATTTCTCTAACATAGACCATGGGGAGCTCTGCGCTTGATTCATATTATACAATATATTATTACATAATAAATTTATCATATTATATAATTAATTTATTATATAACATATAATGATTCAGTATATAAGATTATATAATGAATAATAAATTGTAACCAGATATAATCAAGATAAAAAACTATATAAAGTTATTTCTGTTGTGTTAGAAGCTTCTGGGAGTGGGAAGAAGCTGGTGAAGGGGTGGACATTGAGGTTGAGGACTACAGGCTTTGTGGTTTAAACTGACAGAGTGGGCCAGGCATGGTGGTGCATGCCTGTAGGTTGCAGCCTAGGAAGCCATGGCCGGGGCCAGGGATTGCGGTTTGAGTCCCACTGGGCGCACATAGCAAGACCTAGTCCCCCAAAAATAGCTGGGCGTGGTGGCACACACCTGTAATCCCAGCTACCTGGGAAGCTGAGGCTGGGAATTGCTTGAGTCTGTGGCACCCCAGGCATCGTGAGCGTGTGGTTCCATGGGCAAAAATAGCGAGACCTAGTCTCCACAAAAAATAAAATAAAATAAATAGACAAACTGACAGAGTGAAAATGTTGGGAGCACACATAGAAGGTAATACGGACGTGGTGGGACGTTAAAGCAGAGAGTCTGTGTTGGGAAGCAGTGGGCTGAGTGGTAATAATAAAACAGTTAACATTTACTTAGTGCCTAATATGTACCTGACTGACTCTGATCTAACTAGTCACAAGTTTTAACGCATTTTAATTCTCACCGAGGAATGGAAAGTTTAGCTAATTTGTCAGGAGTCACAGTCAGCAAAGGGTGCAACCAAGATTTGCAGCCAGTGAGTCTGCTTTTGGTTCGTTCTTTTAACCACTAAACAGACAGGGGTCTGTCAGAGAAAGCTCTCTCATTCTCTCATCAGCTCTGATTGCTCACCAGAGAAGAGACATGTGAAAGGCAGAAATTTAGAAGCAGTCATCCTACAGTGTTGCATTAAGCATGTCTTCAGTGAGGAAAGAATAGAAGAAGAGAGAAAAGTTCACACCAGGAGGAGATGGAGACCCAAGTGACATGGTGGTAGTGGAGGAAACACTCACATACTGTGTTGTCGTAAAGAGAGGCAGCTTCAGTCCTTGAGACAATTCATCAGCTGTTTTCACCTCAGAGGAGACAGAACCTGGGTGGTGGCCTTGGGTGGACAAAGAAAGTGAGGAAAAGCCCAAAGACAACATCTAGGGATAGAGAAAGGCTGGGTCAGGGCATCTGGCTGATTTGGGAGCAAGAGGAGCCAGCTAAGGGAGTTACATGGACTGCCAAAACTAGGCACCCCCTGCTAACAAAGCTCATAAGTATGATGTAGACCATGCAGATGGTCTGTGGGAGCCAGAGGGGAAGAACTGTGTGTTCCTGCAGTTGCAGGGACTGGACTTAAAAAGACAGGGGTTTGTAGGAATAGGTTTGTAGCATCACACCATAGATGTAGATCAGAAACCTTATGCATTTAAGAGCCACACCATACAATTTACAAGGACAGACATTCAAGGATGTAAGTCCATGGAATTCACTAGCTTGGCCTCTTCAGGAAGAAGGGAACCATAATGGGGGATGGAATGGAGGAGGAAAGCAGCAATCACCTCCCCCAGAAAAAGAGGGGGAATAGGCACAGATGAATGAGACTGGCACTGGGACCAGCACCTCCATTCATAAGGGAAAAAAAAGGCAAAAGATGTACTTGGCCAGCTGCTTGCCTTGAGCTGGACTGGGCCAGAGAAGACGCACTGGGGTTCATGTGCTGAGCTCTCTCTCTCTCCCCTGCTGTCAGTGTGATGACGGGGTACAGGGAACTCCACAGAAGAACTGCCAGAGCAGGGTCGGGATGAGGGGAGCCGGTGCTTGGCAGGATGAGTGCAGGAGAGGCCTGGCTCTGCCAGGTCTGGCTGTGTAGGCCAGCCAAATCACTTCCCTGTTCTGAACCTGGTTGCCTCAGTCATAAAGTGGAAGGTCTTTTCTGTGTAGTCTCTCCAGTCCTGTCCACATCAAAAATTCCTGGCCTTCCTCCCTCCCTGGGTGAGAACCCCAGCTCATCCCAGGAAAATCTCCTCCATCTCTCTCCCACCTGTGAGCTGAGAGCAGTATCAGGCACTGCAGTTGGCTTGAAAGGTGGGTGAATATAAGGCCGATCTATCTCCTCCACAAGTCAATAGGGGAGTTAACATCTGTAGAGTTCAAATGCCTCACGAAAGGCAAATGATTTGTTTTTCTCTAAAGGAAGTTAGATTCAGTGATGGAATGAACCATGCTTGTGTGTATGTGTGTACATGCACACACAGTGGAAATGTGTCTGATTGCTGTAATTTTCCTTTCCATAATGGGCTGATTTCCACATTTAGGCAGGAGGACCTCCTTAATCAATACTGTTGATGGTAGCCACAATTGTCATGTGTTCAGACATTTCTCCTCTTATTCATACTCTTGCATCCTCACCTTTTCTTTGTTGGATGAGCTCCTCTGGGTAATAAAGGACCATTTTTGGTTCTTGGAAACGTCTTATTTTGTTCCTTTTATTTCTACAGTGCAGGTGTGGACTATATGAAATGGCTTTAGTAACAGTTTGGAGGCAGATTATTTGTAGAGTCAGACTCGGTTGTTTGTGAGGCATTAATAAGGAACTTGAACCCAGGAAAGGATGTGAGAGAAGTGTTTGGTGGGGCTGGTAATGTCCTGTCTCTCGGTCAGGGCACAGGTGCATTCAGTTTGAGAAAATTCATCATGTTGGATGCTTTGTGCATGTTACTATCTGTATATTACATTTTAGTTATATCACAATCTCAAAATTTTTTTTCTTTTCAATCAGTCACCAATCACATCCTTATGGGAATGTCTGGAGGTCAATTATCACAAATGATTTGGGTTATTACTAGTCAGATGGAATCTCAGAGTCATAGAATTTAAGTGTGGAAGAGGGCGTAGAAATAATTCACTCCAGTTTCTAACACAGAGCTGAGGCCCAGAGGCCGTTGGCTTGCTGGCCCCTGTGGTGAGGTGGAGTGTGTCAGCCCAGCACACCCAGCCAGAGCTGCTATCATGGAACAGAAAGAGCGGAGTTGTCAAACACTGTCTTTACTCACACAATTCTCTGCTGGTGTCAGTCTGAAGCATGGAATTATTAGTCCGGGAGTCACCTGCCAACCCCTAGCAATCTATAGCAATATTAGCTGGAATCTTCATCTGAGGTTCTATTGTGGGTTCTTTTCCCTTAAGGCAAAAGAGCATCTGAATTACACCTGAATATATGTTTGCAAAGAAAAAAGGAGATAATTTGTCAGCAAGTGAAATGTGCTACTTTTATATAGGAGGTTTCTTTTAACATTGGACTGAGGTTGACGTTTAGGAGTGAAAATAGGGTGATATACCTTCCTCGGTTCCAGACAGGACCTGCAAGGAGGCACACCCAGCTGAGGGAGCCTAGGAGAAGGGTAGCAAAGATTCTGATACCTAAGAGGGTGAGGGACATGACACCCAGCAGCTCCCTCCTTCTTTGCTGCTGTTAGGCCATCTCCACCCCCGCCCCACCAGATGCCAACAGCCCCCAACTGGGGAAATGCACAGGCATTTAATTAGGTCGGTCTAATCAGGCCACTCGGAATTCTGAGCTCACTGTGGCCAACTTACATTTTACTTCAGATCTCCTGCTACCTGTTCTGCCCGGAAGAGACCCATAAAATAAATACTGTAAGTCATTTGGGTGGTGGACTGGAAATTCCGAATCCATAACTCAGGCTGCCAGTGTCAGTGTGGGAAATGCTGTATTTGTAATTTCAAGGAATACATTGGCTTGGGGAAGGGGACAGAATGCAGAGACGGGAAGGAGAGGGAGATGCAGAGGGACAGAGAAACAGAGGGAATGAGACTGAATGCATAGTTTGGGGATGTTATCATTCAGGTGTATGCTCCTGACCTGAACAGAAGGCAGAGGGCCTTGGGCTCGGCAAAAGCTGAATCCGACAGGCGAGGATGGGAAAAGACTTTAAGCAAGGATTAAAATAGGGAGAGAAACTCATAACCTATATTTGTTGTACCAGAATGAAAAGCTTACACATAGAGTTTATTACTTTCCACCATTGTAATCGCCTCTGGCAGCGTGTACAGGAGGAAATAGCAAAAGGGAGGGAAATGCTTCCGCAGATGCTCCTCTGATAACTCCAGCCTGTCAGCAAGCCCAGATCAGCCAACAACCCACCTCGTCTGGCCTTCTGAAGGTCAGACCATCAGTTCAGATGGCCCTCAGACACCACCAGGTTCTTGTAGTGACTCAAGCCCTTTGAGAGCTGAGGCCCAGCCAGGCTTTGGAAGCCCACACAGGACATGGTTTGGAATCCTCTCTCCTGGCTGCTGCCATTGAGAAAAAAAAAAAAAAAGAAAGAAATTAATTTGCTTTTGAACTCTGTTGCTTGAAAGCTTGGCCTGACCAGCACCTTGGAAGATGCTCCCTGAACCACAGGTCCTGCCAGGAAAACTGTCTCAGCTGTCATCCTCCCCAAACTCTGGTTATCCCCTCCCCTTGGAGAAGCTACCGAACATTTGGGATTTGGACCCACTGTGAGGCCACCATTCCTGGGCAGTAGAGAGCAGTGTGGGGAGCCTGACAGGACCTCCTCCCAGTCTCCACTCGGGGTAGTGTGCCATTTCTGTGTGGGGGAGGGATCTGCCTTTCAGTAGGGGTTCATATCTGTTCCTTGGGTGTGATATTGTGGGTGCAGCACCCCCGCCTCCCCTCAGTGCCCTCAGGGCTGCAACCTATTCTGAGGACAGAAACCATGTGCTCAGTTATCACCCCGTTTCCAGATCTCCCCTCAATTCTGCAAGTCTGAGATCCCCAGGGATTGAGAAGCCTGCTGGGTGGGAGCCCACTGTACGTTTTCACTGTTACCTGGGCACTCTGACATGATTGTGTTCCAATTCCAGTGTCCACACTGATTTCCAGATAGCTGAGTCACAGAGCAGGAGGCTGGTGTCTGTGGGTGTGGGCGAAACAGGGGCTGTCTGACCACAGTTGAGTTGTTCATTCAAAGAATGCTTATTGAGCTCCTATTCCTTGCCAGGCACCAACTAAAACTTTATAGACCGAAGTGAACAAAATAGATAATCTTGGATTTCATTCCTAAGAATTAATCTGGTTTGACTGGACTTGTTGGAGCAGCCTACTGCAGGGGGTGGGGGGGAAGGGTGAGGGGGGATGGGGGAGTGACTCAGTTTCACAGAACTGAGGCTGGATAGGAAGGAGCCTACATTCTGAGGTGGGAGAGGGCAGGGCTGATGTCCATTTGGGAGAATCTTTACAAAGGGAAGCGTGTGGTCGCTGTGTTTGTTCATCGGAGCTGCTAGAGAAGGCAGCCCCCTCCCCCCCAACTCCTCTTTCATATTCAGTATTTGTTTGTGTTGTTTGCTGGGTGAATTCTTCAGTACTATCTATTCACTAATTATGTTCTTGACTACATTTAATGTAAACTTGTTACATCTATTGACTTTAAAAATATTTTAATGATTTTTTTAAAATTTTCTGAGATTTTTAATAGGTTCTTCCCTCCCATCTATGTATCCTTATTGTATCTTCTGGTTTTGTTTAATAATGTCATCCATTTTATATATTTTTATCTTTTATTTACATCTTTGAACCCTAAATGCATTAATTTTATTATTTTTTAATGCATTTATTTTATTTTTTAATTTGTTATATATTTTTATGAATTTATTTTAAAGTAAGAAAAAAATCAATCAATTTGAGAGATATTCATACAACCAGACTGACTGAATTTGCTGATGTTTTGGATATGATAAAGGAGTAGGCAAATGAAGAATAGTTCCTAAGTTTTGTGGCTTATTTATATGGAGATATAGAACATAAAGAAGATTAAGCTTGTAGGAGAAAGTGATGAATTATGTTTGAAGTCCTTTTAAGGCAGTTGAATGAAGCATGATCATTGATGTTAATTCTGAATTTGGAAATATAAATAGTCCACAATGACAGGTCTCAGTGATTTGATGCCAGAGTTGTTAATAGCTCAAGCCCTACCTTCACTTAATTATGAATTTAAGCATTTAATTCTTTTATGTACAAGCATATAATATACTCTTGTCAGCTTTTATAGTAACTTTCTTAGACTTGCTCTTATTTGCTTCTGGATATTTTTACATTTCACCTACTGTCATTGATCCAAATCCCTACTTCAGAAATCTTTTCACATGACTGAAAATGGGAATGAGGGAAATGACAGAGAAAGTGAAAGTACCGATCTCAAATTTATCTCGGCCTACTTCCCTTTCTATGGTGGGATGAGATAACTTTTGATTAGTTTGTTAAATTTGTGACTGAGAGGTACCCAGGGACCCCAGGCCCTTTACATGCTTTAAAAAGAATCTGGCCATTGCAAACACAAATGAAACAGGCTCTTGATGTGAGAGATTATTTAATATAGTCAGTGTACATAGAAAGAAAGTGAGGAGGGAGGATATTCCTAATAAGACTCCAAAAGTTAACCATCCCTCAGTCGGCAAATTCCTAGCCAAATAAGCTTGGCCTGAGGGGGGCCTCTGAGGTCCTGAAGTTTGCCATAGTCTAATACTCTCTGGCAAAGCACCAAAAGAAAGGTGCTAGGCAGGTCCTAGAAAGCTAGGTCAAAATGAGAGACTCAAAATTCAAGACTTAATAACCCACCATGAGGTCAAGGTCACAGCTGACATTAACCCCCAAGTCTCTCCTCGGAGTCTGTGACCCCATTGCTTGCTTTCTCTGAAGGTTTGAATGCATTTCCTGCCTTTGACTTACTCTCTCCATCACTTTCCAGTTGTTCTGACCCAGACTGGGAATCAGGAGCATTGATCTTGAGTACACAGAGATCTACATGGGAGAGGAGTGGGTGGAGGATGGGACTGCTGTGCTTTGGTGGTGAATGTCTCCCTATGGGTGACCACCACATTCCAAAGGCAATGTTCCTCCCAAGTGTACTATCAGGCTGCATGTTTGAGAACTAGTGCAAGAGAGAACAGCACACCTAAATTCAGTCTTATAGGCTAATGGCATTATAATTGAGGCTCTGAAGCTTTATCTTAAGTTAATGAAGCAATATGATGCCTCTTCAAAAGCACTTGGTAAATAGCCATTGAATGAAGGGATGAAGAAGCAGAACAGCAGCAACCCTTAATGTAGTGACTGTGTGTTTTCAGTGTCAGCTGTCCACTGTGTTCATGAATTTGGAACTTGTTGACCCTCACAACTACCTAATGAAGTAGGCACTTTCTTATCTCCATGAACAGATGGTAGTACAGCTAGTATGTGGCAGAATTAGGACTTAAATCCCTACAACTTAGTTTTGGTCTTCGGCTTCTCTATCTATGTAACCTGCCCAAATCTATGCACAGATATTACTTGAAACCAAGTCTTTCTGACAAAGAATGATGTGCTGTCAGCCACTGCTATACATAGAATGCTTGGGTCTCTCAGTACATGTTGAAATTTACTCTCAAATGTGATAGTATTAGGAGGTGGCACTTTTAGGAGTGGATTAGGTCATGAGAGTTGGGTCTTCAGGAATGGGATATGTTGCCTTATGGAAGAGGCTCCAGAGAGCAGACTCACTCCCTTCCCCCATGTAAGGACAGAGGAGAACAGGATAGCTAGCTACCCACCACTAAGCAGCCCTCACCAGACACTGTATCCACTGTTCCTTTCATCTTGGTTTCCACTGGCCAGAACTGGGAACAATTGATTTCTTTTGTTTATAAGGCATCCAGCCTGTGGTATACTTGGTATGGCAGCTGGGACTGACAAAGACATTCTCCATTCTCTGCTATCTCCCTGAAGGATCATTGCCTTGCTTGAAGTTGCTGCATGTCAAGGCCTTCTTCCATTGGGGACTACTTTCATTTACTTGAATGTCCTCCCTCACAAGAAAAGAGACAAAGACAAAGCTATTTAAAACATTTCTTATTGTCAGGCAACAATATGCACATATACACACATATAATCTCATTAACTTATAAACTCATCTCAATATTTAATTCTTTAACCAAGTTTCTATTCATCCATCATCCTAGAAGTAAGATTAAAAAGTTATTTTCCAAACCTCTCAACAGAAACCTTTAGCAAAGCAAAGATCTGCAAAGGTGAGGCTTCAGGACTTACTGTTGAAATGCAGTGGCTTCCACTGATTCCCACTCTGTCATTACACAGGTGAGAAAGGCAGGTAGAGAAGTTAAATGTGCCTTCTTCAAAGTCTTGCACCTCGTCAGCGGCAGCCAGCCATGGAAAAAGATCTCTGACTCTGTTTCACATACCATGTTATTCCTGTTTGACCTCCTGTGGCAAGGAGCAGTTAACCTTTTGTCTACGAATGATCATTCGTTCATTCGTTCGTTCATTCGTTCGTTCGTTTTTTGGTTCATTCGTTCATTCATTCATCTCCCAGAATAAGTACTGAGTGCTTTCTTTGTGTCACACTCTGTTCACTGTGCTAGACATGAGGTAACTAAGGGAGAGTTATAATTCCTGTTTTCATGAAGTTCACAATCCATTGAGGAGACAGACTGTAGACAGATAAAGGGATAAACTGAGGAAGAAAAGTGAAAGGATGAGGGAGCGCAAATGGCTGTGATGAAAACAGGTCATGGAAAAAAGTTGGGGAGCAATTTTAGCTTGGGAATCTTATGGCAATGCATTTGTATTGATTCTTCAATGCTAACATTGAAGCTGCCATCTTGAGAAAGAATATGCCAGGGCTGGGGGAGGAACAGGGATTTGGGAGTAAAGGAACATGGAAATAACAATATATGAGAGAGAACGAGAGCAGGTCATAGGTGCTATTGGGTGGGAATCTCAGATCAAAAATTCTTGTCAAGCCATTAAGATAAGTAATTATAATGCAGCAAGCTGGGACTCGATCATGGTATAATGTTATGGTGGGAAGAATCAGGATATAACTGAATGGACACCATGTAGTGAAATAATTGATAAGAAAAAAAAGATCCACCAGAATACCTTTTGCTTATTTAACTAATTTAACTTACTAAGCGATGTCCTTTTGAACACATTTTAAAGACCATATTTAACATGTCTGTAAATTAAAAGCACCATGATGCAATGAACACCCATGAAGATTACATGCAACTGAAGAGTCTGATACCAAGACCTGTGAGTTTTCATGATGGTCTGTTTCCTCATGAACTGATGAATGCGTTAGCTCTCCTTCAGTCTCTGTTTTCTTTTTTTTTTTTTTGAGACTAGGTCTTGCTATTTTTGCCCATGGAACCACAGGCTTCTGTCGCCCGTGGTACCTCAGACTCAAGCAATCCCCAGCCTCAGCTTCCCAGGTAGCTGGGACTACAGGCACGTGCCACCACGCCCAGCTGTTTTTTTGGGACTAGGTCTCGCTGTGCTGCCCCAAGTGGGACTCGAACTGCGATCCCCAGCCCCAGCCGCTTCATAGGCTGAAGCTTATGGGTACAAGCCACCATGTCTGCCTTCTAGTCTCTGATTTCTTGATGAGACTCCAATATACCTTCTCACCTGGTCTTTCATTTTCTTGACATCTCCCTCCTATTTTCTGTCTCTTTGTATTTGTTGTACCTAATTTACCTAGGATCCAGTGTATTTTGGCAGCTGAGTATGTCAGAATATCTAATTTGTCATATTGCTGAAAAGGGAAGTTCTCTCCATGTACCTTTTATCTTTTCTTCCTAATGCTTCATCAACAACACTTATAATCACTGCTGTCTTCTTACTTTTTCTTTCTTTTCCTTTTTTTTTTTTTTTTGTTTTGTGATTTTTAAACATTTTCCATTCCTTTCCTGTCACTGTGAAAGGGGCTCCAGGTAAAATGCTAATCACTTCTGTTTGACTGAAATGATTAAATGAAAGTTGGTTAGGATTCTTTCTTCTTTCAGACTTTGTGGCATGCACCTAAGGGTCTAATAACTCCAAGAAACAAAACCTGATCAGAAGTCTACAGAGTGTACTTTAATGTAGATTTTACCGAAGTGAAGTTATTGGGACAGAATCCTGAGTGGTGTTACTAAAGCCAGGCCCCCAATATGGGCAGTATGAAAATATAGACATTGATGCCATTAGCTGTGTCTGAAAAACACAGAGGCCTGAACAGAACAAGGATGGATACCTTTACTTTGTTGCAAATCCCAGGTGGGGAAGAGGGTATGTAGAAGGAGCCTTTGACTTCTGGGAGAGAAAAAGAGAGAGAGAGAAAATGAAAGGAGCAGAGACTGGAGGAGAGGGACTTTTGAGAAGGGAGAGATGAGAATGATGGGCCTGTAGCCCAAGTGACCAGGCTGGGAAGAAGCCCCTGGAAGAGTGGGCTGGTGGAGCCAGGCTGGCCAGTAGAAGAGTGGCTGGTGTGGAGAGTGTGGCTCCATAATAAGGTGGCATGAAAAGCTGGTACCTGAAGATAACCAGGGATTTGGAAAGCTGATTTGTGCATCAGCATTAGTTGAAAAAGTTTAAAGAGCCTTGGAGAAGTGGAGTCTTGGAGAAGTGGAGTAGCTTGGAATGCTGGAGAGAGAAGAAGCAAAAAGAAGACATCAGAGAAAGACTGGACTTTGCAGAGTGCCTGCCTCTGGTTTGGAGGACAAAGAGGGACCATCATGAACATGTGTTTTTGGGACCTTTGGTACTAAAAATGGTGCCTGGGATAACTGGCCACTTGTGGCTTTAAGGACTTTTTGTTTTCCCTGTTAAGGACTTTTTTTGTTTTCCCTCATTTCCCTTGTAAATAAGACCCTGTTGTTAAATGCATTCTGACTGGCAACTTCTGTCTGAGGGTAGTACGAACCTGAGGGAACATGGGTGGCAGAAGTCACATTTTTAATGTGGTTTCTTGGTTGGAGGCTTCTGCCTTATTTTGACCTGATTTCATTACAAGAGCTCCTTGAGAAAAGACTTCATGCAGACTTGTCTGATGGAAGCTTTGGTTTTGAAAATACGCATTTACATTTTGTAACAAAACTTTTATTTTATTTTAATTTTTATTGTTTATTTTATTCTACACTGTGTATCTACCCTGGATCTACCTGTGTATCTACACCTTATCACCCTTGAACCATCGTCTTAATCTTTCGTACCCCTTCCACCCCTGATTCCCCCTGCTCCATGCTCTATGCTTTAATTCTACTGAAAGTAAGTTTTAAAAATTTCTTGTCTGTTTTTTTTTGTTTTCCTTTTATCTCTCATATAAGTGAGACCATTCAATATTTCTCTTTTTCTTTCTAGCTTATTTCTGCTAGCGTGATTCCTTCTAGCTCCATTCATGTTGCTGAGAATGACATAAATTTGCTTTTTTTGATTGATGAATATTATTCCATTGTGTACATATACCATTTGTCTATTTTGGGGTATTTGAGTTTTTTCCATATCCTGGTTATTGTAAATAGCACAGCAATAAACATCCATGTACAGCTCTCTTGAATTAAGGTTTTTGTCACCTTTGGGTAGATTCCTAGAAGTGGGATTGCTGGATTGAATGGGAGTTCCATTTTCAGTAGTGTAAGTGTCCTTCACACTATAGCAAAACTTTTCAAAAGATAAATTACTTATCTTAATTAAAGAGCTGAATGACTTGACTGGCTGATTGATGATAGATCAACATATTCATCATCAAACCCCTTGTTTGCTTTGTTCACGAATCGAGATTATTTCTTGACACCACCACTACTTAATGGAGTGATGAGAAAGACACTCCCCCAGTGCATAACGACCAACTGTAAAAGGTACCAGTTTAACAACATCTCTGAACGCTTTTCTTTAAGACTAACTCTGGAGTGTGTGAAGTATGAAAACATTCCCCTACAGGATGGAAATGTGGGCTAGCTTCACATCCAGCCCCAAACCCTGGAGGAGCCTCCTCCCACCACTTCCTCTGAGAGGGAAGACGCTGCCCCCAGCTCAGTCCAGGTCATGGCCTTGGCCAGTCCAGGTCATGGCCACGGCCAGTCTGGTAGGGTCCTACCTGACCAGATCCTGTCCTCTCTGGGCCCCCTCCTCCTTGGCAGCAAGGCCCCTGGTGTGGGTTTGCCCTCCTGCTCTGACAAGTAGTCATCTGTCTTCAAGCACAAGCTCTAATTACCCCTGCCATTAGCCTGCCCAGCAGGACTGCAGAAGTTATTAATGGTCGTGAAATGATCCAATGCCTTTCAAAACGCCAGCACAGTCAATGTCTGCTCCGCGATCTCACACAGCACTTCATTTCTTTGCTCATTTTGCTGCTGTATTGAATCTTAACCTCAAGCACAAAATAGAAAAACAGGAGGAGAATGTCACCTCCATTTTCCTTTCCTGCTCCTCCTCAGGCCCCTAACCCCCTATTTATTTGGGGCATAACTCAAGCCTTGACCTCATGGCAGGGGCTGGGCTGTTCATTTGCAGGCAGTTCTTGGTTCTATGGCTGTGTCCTTCTCCCCTGTCCCTACCTAGCTCATGGCTCTTTTATTTTTTTTTCCCAGAAATTGAAAATAACTTGTTGCTCCATATTAGAAAATCAATATATTTTCATGGTTGGAAAAATTAGAAAAATGCAGATAAGCTGAAAGAAGAAAAATCTATAGCCCCCCTTCCTGAGATAAACACTATTAACATTTTATGGTACATCTTGACAGTCTCTTCTATGTAGAAAGAAGAGATGAGATTAAGATGTCATATTAATATTTATAGTAGTTAACATTATCGAATTCTTACTATTGCCTAACAGCAACAGTAACATGTCCACAGTGCTTTTTCATATAAACTTGTAAAAATCATCTCAAGAATCCTGGGAAGTAGGTTTAATTCTTGTAGCTCCCCATGCACCCACAATTTTGCTTCCCATGGCCATGGCATCTGAGGTCAACCACCTTCAGAAAATATTACATCCAATAAAATTTCTTGAGAGAACGAAAGAGATGATGCTCACGTAACTTTTATTACAGTGTATTGTTATAATTATTATATTTTATTATAGTTACTGTCATTCATCTCTCAATGTGCCTGATTTTAAATTAAACTTGATCATAGGTGTGTATGTATAGAAAAAAAGGGCATCTCAGGCTCACTGCCACGTGTCATTCAGTGCCCACTTGGGGTCAGAAACCTTTTTCTCTGTGGGTAAGGAGTCTATTGCAGTGAGGAGGCTGAGGCACAGAGACGTTAAAACTACTCGTAGACATTTATGTGCAATGGTTGAGATCTGAACCTGAGAGGTTTGTTTCTAGGTACTGAACTCATAAATAACACTTTGTATTGTTATCTATCCTGATTTTTAAATTTAATAAACTCTGCCTATCTTTCGTTATTACTTTTAATCCACCACATGTTTTGAATCATTGTGAAGACTAAGTGAAATTCTGCAACAAAAATGTGCTGATTTTTTTTTTCAACTAAACACCAGAGTAGCTTTTCTGTTTCAGTATTTACTTTTATTTTTGTCTCCGATAGACAACACATAGGTTATTTTTAAATGACTTATTTCCTTCAAGAATGTGACCTTAGGGAAAGCAAGAAATAAATAAACAATGTGAACACTGTTCATTTTATTTCATGCCTGCAAATGAACATTTGATGCATCCTTCATTCCCATTTCTGAGATAATTGTCTACTTTAAAAAATATTAATCATTATTGAACGCTATGTGTCAGGCACACCCTGTTTGTGCTGTTTAAGTGCTGATATTTATTCACAAGTAATTCAAATTCAAAATGAATCTGAGAAATCAAAGGTTGAATTTATAAAGCTCTTTTTGGATGTCTATTATTAACTATCTTTTGCCTAGTTCTTCCCAACTTTTTTCCCCTCCTTCCCTCCCTCCCCTCCCTCCTTCCCTCTCCCCTTCTTCCCTCCTTCCCTCCCTCCTTTTGTTCATTCCTTTTTTCTTTTCCTCTTCTTTCTCTCCCCCTTTTCTTTCCTCCCTCTCTTCCTTCTCTCCTTTTTTTGTTCCCTGAGTTAGAATAGTTTGTCCTTTTCTTCCTCTAGAAATTCTTCAGCTGGGAGTATCCAAAAATACTAATGTAACTTCAAGTTAATTCCTGTTCTGGAAGGACACTGTTGGCATGTCATTTAATCTTATCTGAGTTATAGACTATGTCTTTATTTGGCCAGTAAATCCACCATGGCAGAATCTATTTAGAATTTTGTGATGATTGTCAGCTGATCTGTGCAAAATGTATTTGAATTGGTCTCTGGCTGATAGGATGAACTAAAGACTGTCCAACTTCATAATAGGCCCATCCGTCCATGAGCAAGAGAGCAGGCCAGTCACTGATTGACTTAATGTGAACAAAGACTATATTTGTTTATTCATTTTTTTCTATCCTATGCTGTGATTCCTGGTACCCAGGAGATCTCAAACACCTACTTTCCAAGTTAACAAGGAAGACTCAGGAGATCTGGGTTCTGGTTTTGTTCCACTGTGAGTAGCCTTTGGAGTGGGGTGATTTGCCAGTTGATCTGCCCATGCACTGCCACCTACATATTCACCCACTTGGTAATTTGTTGAAATCATTCCTGAAAGTCTTTGTTTTCCATAGAGGAATTGTCTTTCATAAGTTCTCAGGGTTAGCTTTCAAGTTTAAGAGCAAAAATTATTGACTCTTTATTTTGAATAGTGCACAATTTTAATTCCAAAGAATTACAAAAGACAAGCGATCATCTAGATTTTTCCCCATTTGTCACACATTACAAATGAAATTTACTCGTAGTATATGGGTGACGCATATGGGAATCCTGGGCTGAAGAAACATAAGAGAGATTGTGGAATTATGCATAATTCTTAGTCTATTAACTGTAACCCCACCCTTGTCGTCAAGGAAACATATTGAGTAGACTTATTCCAAAACTACTATAATGAAACAGTGTGGTACAAGGATAGGCAAACTAACTGAAAAGATAGAATAGACAGTCCGGACAGTAAACCATGTATTGATGGGAAACTAGTAAATAGTCAGGCATTGAGAAATGCTTTCTTAGTTGATTTTGCAGTTGTGCATACACCATCGAATGGGCTTGGAAAAACTTAGATGGTGTCACTACTGTTTAGCTAGCTCTATACAGAGGCCATCTCTGAATATGTGTTCCCTTGTTGGTCAAAACATTATTTGGTGCCTGACTGGATAATAGAACTTCTTCCCAAATCAGTGGGAAGATGGATCATTTGATGGGTAGGTTGGGAAACTGACTTAATATGGGAAAAGAAAAGTTGGGTCTCTACCTTTTAACACATACGCAAATAAGTTGTAAAATGGATTAAAGACCTGAGTCTGAAGGGAAAAGATGCAGATCTTACAGAAGAGTATACAGAAGAAGATCTTTGGATTCTGGGGTTAGAAACAAATTTCTTAACCAACCCTCTAAGCAGAATAAGCCGTAGGGAGAAATGGGTAGATATAACCACACCAAAAGTAAGGATTTTCATTCAGAGCAGTTCACTATCTGACAGACAGCACTGTGAAAAGATGTTTGCAGTGTCTAAAATCAATGAGGAATTAATGCCCCAAGGAACACCTGCAGATTGGCAATAAAATTATAGGAAATTGACATAGAAAAATATGGGAAAAGTTGACCGTTGATAGAAGGAAAAATCCAAATGCCAATAAGCAGAGGAACAGACACTCACTTCGCAAGTAATCAGAAAAAAAAGCAAATTTAAATTACGTTTAAAGTGATCCACTTTAAAATCATCAGATTGTCAACATTGGAAATCTTATTACTATCAAGTGCTGCAAGGGAGGTGGGGAGAAGGGAGCCCTCTGGCTCTGCAGGTGGAGAATGTAAACAGCCTGCACTGGAGGAATACCGCTCCTCCTAGTGGGCCTGGGGAGGGCTGGGCAAATCCACTGGGGAGAGGGGGCAACTCTGTGGGACTCTCTGCAGTCCTGTTTCCTGTGGCAAAGAGCTGCTGTCCTGCAGGGAGTCCAGCATTGCTCCAAGACTGTGTTGTATGGGAAGAAATAACCCAGAAAATCTGCATGCAAGGATGACTCACACAATCAGAGAGCAGCATGGAAAAGGTAGAGCAGTGAATGAGATTGATAGCACATTGCCCTTTGTAAGTTAAACATCACACATAAAGCAGCACCAAATATTCAAGCGTATGCATATATCCAAGGAAAGAAAGGAGTGGGGGATGCAGAGATTGGAAAGGGGATCAGAAAGAAAACCACAGCAATAAAACGAGGTATCTTTCATGGATGGAGGAGTTGGCCATCAGCTAAAAGGAAGAATGAGTTCAAGGGAAGTAAAGAGAAGGGTAAAGTAAAGACAAAGTAGAATCAGGTAAGTGAGAGGTATCCTTGTGTTTGCACCTTGAAATATTCTGTTTATTTGCTGTATGATAAATCATCAATAAACTTCAATTCCTCTTTATATAGATTGCTTGTCATACACTTGTCAGCTATCAGGACCCCAAGACAGCCAGAGCAAGAGCTGCTTGCATTTATGATTTTTTTTTTTTTGCCTGACAATCCTATAGAGATGAGCACAGTCCTCAAAACCGAAGAGGGGCCATTTCAATATTTGAGAGACAGTAGAAAGACTTGGAAAGGGTTGCAATTATTATTCCATAAAGACCTACTCTGAAAACCTCTTTATCCATTTTTTATTTCCCCCATCTAATATTTAAAATCTTCTTATATTTGTAGAATAGAAAGTAGAAATCTAAATAGCCCCACCGCTATTTCCCTTGTTCCCAAGCTTGCACTGCTTGAATGTCAGTCTCTAACTTCCTAACACAAATGAACAGAAGACAAAAGTCATTTTGTGGGATTGTGAGATGTGGTATTTTGACAGAACACAGGGAAACAGTTAAATTTTGCACAGCTGTGAAACTGGAGAGGGGGCTGGTCTCACAATCTACCAGAGACCTGGAAGGGATGGTTTGCTTGAGATTCATTTTCCTCTTTCCTCTTTCTCCTCTCCCCACCTATCTGCTCCTAACTGATCTGTCAGTTTCATCAAAGAGCTCCTTGAATGGATTTTCTAATCTGTCCCCACTCCAAATTGATCAGTTAATTAAGTTGATCTCTGTGAGCTTGTTAAAGAGCCAGGTCTTTCCTTTCATGCTATGTGGTGCCGTGTGAGCCCCCTTCATGTAGGTGCTTATGCAAGGTACATATCCAGAAAGACAAGCATTCTTTACTAATGTTTTGTCCTTTGCACAATTGGATTTTTTTTTAATAGCATGCTTAGTGCAAATACATGTTGTAGCCTCTTGCTTCTAAATCAGAATTGAGTGGGATTCTGCTTCCTAATTACTTACTATTTGTTGTGCTAGAATATGAAACTCCTGGTTTCATGCAGAATCGTTGCAGATTTACTTATTATTGACTTTGAGGATCAGAGTAAAGCTGGTAAATAGCATGGACATTTGTGTGATAATGGATGATGTGGCAGTGTCTGTGGTTTGTGGCTGCCATATGAGAGTCTTGACTAGATCTAGATGTGAGAGTATTGTTGATAACCAGAATTACTTTCAGAGTAGATGGGCCTGTCTTGGGCACCATCTAACTCCCTGGGAGGGACTTCCAGCCACTCCCAGACCATTAGCCCATTAATTCTCAAAATACCCCAGTGAGGAAGAAAGGACAGAAGATGCTAATGGAATAATGGTAGAAAGCACTTTGCTAATGAAATAAACACTTCCCTTTCCCCTGCTTCCTGCCCCTAAGCCCAGATGCAGAAATTGAGTCAGAGGGAGCTGTCATTGCTGACTCCAAGGTCCTGGAGGGAGTCAGAGGCAGAAACAAGAATGTTCCAGGAAGCGGATGGAACCTGTTTTTAAAAGAAATGCAGAAAGAAGTGATGACAGCTCCTTCAGATCATGGCTCCTGGTATGGGGAGCCAGGGTCAGGGCTGTCGTGGGGAGGCTGAGCCAAGCAGAAGCCACAGACAGGCTCTTGGAGACTCTGGGAGCGCTCTGCCCACTCAGTGCTTCATTGATTAGTGCAACTCATCTTGGTTCAACTGACTTCACGCGGTGTCAGTCCCCAAGTTTGCAGCAAGAACTCAGAGGCAGAGGCGGTTTTCTTTAAAAAGAGCTTTTCGACGTTAATTTATAAGAAGCTTTACATTTCTTCCCTGTTTCAAACTTATATTGAAAATGTTTTGAGAGTCACTGAACAGGGCAATTCTGGGTCATCTCTGTTATTATTTCAGAGACTTCTGCTTGTGGAACTCTTGGTGTCCACTCCCAATATGCCTTCCAACTTCTTGGAAGGTCCCCATGTTGCTCTGCTTAATTTCCATGGTCTCTAAGATCAATGAGTTTTGAGGAGGGGGCTCCAGGTGCACATGGCTGATAAGACATAGGTCAATAGAATTAGCCCATAATTGTGGAATTGCAGGCAACTATGAACATTTGTGAGAAGAGGGAGTTCTATGACATTCCAATAAACACCCTACTTATAGATCAACCCCTCCAAGAAAAAATCATCTCATTATTGAAGAAACGTAGGTTCCCCATGGAGCCAATCTAATTAACATGCTTAAAGTTGATAATATGAGTGACTATGTAGAATTCATTTGTTTATTCATTCAACAAACACAGACATGAATATGTAGTGGTTCGTATGAAGTACCTAGACATGTTAATAAATTATGGCAGAGCCAGATATAGACTGACAAGAACTAGATATAGAAGGCAGGAATTTCTGGGATAAAAGTATTCGATGAATTTATAGTAAATTTATAATGAAAGTGTTCAATGAGTTTATAGATAACCACCATTCAAGGAGGTATTTGTATGCTCCAAATTCTGAGAGAAATAGCTGGAGTAGTATTTAATGGAGATAAATATGTGGTTCAGCATAGGTTTAAAAAGACCAATGTAATAATTATGAGATGAGGGATATTGATCTTTAGGACCTGATGGGCAGAGTTCAGGCTGTGGGTTCCCACAGGTCTGGGTTCCCATTGTGATTCTATTCATATCTTTCACGATCAAGGGCAAATGTCTTCACTTCTTTGTGATTCAGGGTCTGTGACAAGGGTCTATGAAATGGAAATAATTGTCAGTTCTGCCCCAAAAGGTTTTTGGGAAGATTTAATGAAATAATGAACTTCAAGTGCTTAGAAAATTGCCTGGCAAACAATCAGTAGACAGTAAAATTTAACAACTATTATTCACAAAGAGTTATTTTAGAAAGTCAGAAAAAAAACTCCCAAACTTTTTTTCATAGCTTGCCCACCAACTTTCAGCAGTTTTCTCACAAGCTCATTGGATGGTACATTGGCTCCCAAAGGAATAGGAAGCAGCAAGGAAATCATTACTTTACTCTTGATATTCTCTCCAAGAGAAGAAGGTGTTGTGTCATCCTCATTCTTGATGGCAAGAAGAGAAAAATCTGAATATGGTTAGACAAATACTCAAACCATGAGCAAGATCAATGTTAGAAGACCAGAAAAGAGACATGCCCTCAATGGACTTCTGGGATAAGTGTCTATGCCAGGACAACCTCTCCTGACAGTGAGATGCTCTCAAAAACGAGCCCGGTCTCTGTGGTCACAACAGGTTCAAAGGAGGTAGGACATGAGAGGTATTTAAAGAATCCAGGGAGCTGTGATGGACTTAATGAGCTCAAGTTTTAAAAAGATGGCTTGCAGAAAATTGAGAAAAAGCACACAACCAAGAATGATGACAAGACAAGTGTTGGGAAGGTGAAAGTCGAGTGAGCTGAAGTGTGCAGAAAACTTCTAAAGCCTACAGTTGTTGCAGGCGAGAAGATCAGGGTGAGAGCCACAGACCCAGGTTGATGATGAAACCAGGTGGCCCAGAATAGGCACAGATCCGAGACCTACTTTTGTCTGTTTCCTCCGACAAGGAGAAAGCTAGTCAACTGGTAGAGAAAGAAAGAGCACTGGGGTGTGTCTGTGGAAGCTGATGAACTTTCGAGAAACAGGTAGCTTCTCTAAGTGAGTTAGATCTCTAGAATAAATCATTTATGTGACAAGATCCTGAAGATGAGATTCTATAGTTGTTTATGAAATGAGAAAATCTTTGAAAGGAAGATGTATTGGGAAAAATTGTGGGTGAGCACATTTATTTATTTTTGGAAACAGAGAGGAAGTTGGTTTTATAAACTACAGATGGGTAAGCATGTTGCCTGTCTTGGACAAGCACTGGTACAAGAAGGATTAAATCATGAGCGCCTTGGAGAAGATGAAGTCATCACTGGGTCTCCAGAACAAGGCTGGTTCCTTGATGAGCTGCAATCACAACAGATGCACCCTGCTCCTCCCCCTTCCTTTTCTTCCTTCATTAGTCTTGTACCCATAGTCCTGGGAAATTGACTCAACTGTGCGTTTGAGTTTCTGCATAGCATTTGATAAGGCTCCTGTGATATTGATGTGGGAAAAAGAGAAAAATGTTGCTGTGGGAAAAAGAGAAAAATGGACTGAGTTCACAAATCACGAAGAAACTTGATTGGCTGATGATGGGGGTCTCCACAAGAGGACGTTTCTGGTGGGATAGGGACAAATACTGTCTCCCATTTGACCGGCTCACACATCTTATTTGCTGACGACTGCTATTTATGGCCTGTCTGCTACGTGTCATACACCGTATAATGTATAGCACATTAAACATATATCATTTAATTTTTATGAAACTGTGAGATATTATTTTACAGAGAGATTAAATAACTTTCCCAAAGGTATGCTTAAATTAAACCAGAGGTTGAGAATTTGAACCTTAGAATATTTGATTTCAAAGCCATTGTTCTTTAAGTTATGACAAAAAGTTGAAGGGTGGGGAAGATGTGCACAGGGATGAAATCTCCAGGTTCCAGAAGTAGACTGATTCCAGCATACAATTTAACTGGGTAAATTTTAAGATTGGGTAGCATTCTCTCTCTATTTCCCCCACTCCACCCCAATACAAGCACAAGAGAGGAATGACATCAGCTCGGTGCAGGATGTGCAACCTGGGACAATAGGACAATGGGGTAACCAGGAAGCTCAAAAAACCCAACAACCTTGCTAATTAGATAGTAGTCCATCCTGAGAGAATAGCAAAGCTAAAATGAGATTTAGAACAAGAAAACCAAAAAAGTGTTATGCCTTCTGTTTGGAGCTATTAGTATACTGTGGTTGGTTTAAAAAGAGAAGGCAGAATTCCTTGCCTCTATTTTAGTCATTCTTCACGTTCAGGAAGACGACACTGAGATGCTCGTGGAACCGCCACTGCCAAGGACCACAGTCACAGTCTGTTGTCATGGACTGCAATTCCTGGAGCCACTTTAATAGGGAGGAGACACAATTCCAAGGAAAAGCAGCTAAGAGCCACCTCACAAAGGAAAAAAGGAAAAAAGAAGCAGGGGATTGTTGTGACTCGTAGGCCGTTCGACAACACACAAGGACTCCGATTGAAGTTCAAAGCTGCATGTTTATTATTGGTGCACCAGAGTCCCCAGTTATCAGGTGGACAAGATGGTTGTCAGGAACAAGCAGGAATAAGGAGAGTCAGAAACAGAATGTCGGACCAGCCAGCCGTGGTGGGTACTTTCCACTGAAGGCAGGGAGAGGACACTGGCTTCAAAATGGAGGTTTAAACAAAATGGAGTTCCTTTGATTAGTCTGTTCCCAACAGGGACATTCAGCTGGGAAGGGAGGGTGTGGCGATCATCATGGAGGAACTCGCAGCCATTTATTCTTTAGAACAATGGCTTTCAAACTTGCCCGTGTGTCACCTGTAGCGAGAATCCTGTTTATATGTCAACCCAGAACACACAGAAGTAACCCTAAAAAACTAAAACAGGCGTTCCAGGATGGAAAGCATGCTTACCCTGGCTGTGTTCCATGTGCTTTGATATTTTCCGTTCTGTTCTGTCCTTACCTGTCTTTTTTCACTGACAGTATTTGACTTCCTGACTTATTCATGGGTTAAAATTCATAATTGAAAAATTGCAATTTTAGGCTCCAGAACTAGGACCCACAGTTGCAAGATACGAGGCATTAGCTATGACTTTAGGACAGTTAGCGAGAACTTCTATCAGTTGGGGGGAACAGTGGAGGTGTTCCGCAGGAAGTAGTGAGTTACTGCTTGTGTGGCATTCAAACTTGGCCTGCACGCAGGCCTGAGAGCTGCAAGGAACAGGCTCAGGCATCAACTAGGGCTGGAACTAAATCACCGGTGAGGTCCTTTCCAAGCTGAGATGCTGAGGTTGCCTTAGTGGACGTGGATGCTCGAACATTCCTGCCCTTTGAGGTCAGATGAGCAGAATTTGCTGCGACTCTGTCTTCAGCAGCTAGTGGTGGGGGCTGGGGCACTGAGCTGGGGTGAGGAGCGAAGGAGCCAGGGAGGCGAGGAAGAGGTCAGTTGGGGACAGCTTTTCTCGGGCAGCCATAGTGCCTAAAATACCGACAGCCCAGTTGTCTGCCGGGAGATCGCCGGCTTGTTCTCCACAGCAACACCCACAGACCCGCTCCCCATCCTCCTCTTCGCCAGACGGAAGCCGTCCTCCTCGCTCTATTTGCTAGTTCTCCGCAACTGTGAGCTCTGTCTGGACGACATGTATCCCCCTAGTACCTGTGAGGATGATGATGAGACCCTCGAGTATTGTTCCCTTACAGTCACCCATGGTCTCCGAAGCAGCCCTGTGTGGTCAGCGTCATCACGCTCCCCATTTCACCAGGAAACTGGGCACAGGCTGGTCAGACCATGAACTAGTGTGGTGCCGCTGCTGGGGGCAGGACTGGGCCAGGCAGTAGAGCTCCAGGTTCACCCTCTTTTTTCTTTTCTTTTTTTTTTAAATGAGAAGAAAGCCATGTTCTGTTAAATTAATGCATTTTTTTGGTGATTTTTAAAAAAAATGTCATTTATTCTTTTTTCATTTGGTATTTTAATTAATTAATTAATTAATTTTTAAAAAGTTGATTGCATCTATGTGTGTGTGTGTGTTTTTACATCGTTGTATAACCCGAAGTTGTCCCAACACCTTGTCACCCATGAACCATCATCTTAATCTCTTGTGTCCAATTCCTTCCACGATTTCACTCCTCTCCCCCTCTCTTGCTCTATGCTTCAGTTCTGCTGGCAGTTTGTTAGTTTTAAGTTTTACTTATCCTTTTGTTTGTTTGCTTTCCCTATATCCCACATATAGTGAAAGCATCCAGGTCCACACTCTTAACTTTGTATCCTGAGTGAGTGTTTCCCGCTGGGAATTAGTCCTTGAAAGCAGGGACCATATATTTCATTTTTTGGTTAGACACACAATTTGCGAACTTTGCTAATGAAAATAAGAAAAATAAATATAAATTGTAATGCGAGAACAAAACCAAAATGAACAACAATCTAGTTCCTCCCTGCCAGGAATTTCAGAAACTTTTTTATTTGAAAAACAAGGTGTAACCATCACTAGAGAATTCTTGAATAAGATTGTGTCACATTTTAAAGATGAAGAGACAGGAGAGCTGAAAGTCTAAAAGCCCAAGGCCAGGATTTGTGGCAATGACTAGGGGGGTTGGGGAGGTGGTGGGCAGGTACTGAGCATTTCTGGTAGTAATTTTAGGGTTCTTGAGCAAGCATAACTGGGGGAGTACTCCCTCATGTGGGTGTTTGACTCCTCTCCTTTCTATCTGGGGTCTTTCTTCTCTGTGAATCTTTTGCTCTGGGCACATGGTCACTAGAGTAGAATCTGCAGCAGGGTGGGAAACCTTAGTTCATCCACTAATGCACCTGGGTACCTGGATACTTGGTTACCTGGATACCTGGGCACCTGAATCTTGCCGGCCACATGGTAAACAGTGAGTGTGGGCTAGGTAATTTTTGGGGTTCGCTGAACACATCTTGAATTGTCCTGACTCCACAGCTCTAAATGCTAAGTTATCTTGCTAAAAAACAAAACTCTTAGTTATCTTCAACTTTCTCAAATCTGTCTCATTCTTGAAGTTTAAACTGAAACCTCCTTCTCTGAAATCCTTCTGAAATGCTTCCTGCCATCCTCTCAATTCTTGTGGTACTGGTTTGTTTTTAATAATTCTTATTTGGGGGAGGTGATGAGAACATTTAAGTCTCTCTCTGTCTGTCTAGCTGTGTGTCTCTTTGTGTCTCTCTCTGTCTCTCTCCATCTCTCTCTCCCTCTTTAATAAGCAGACTTACTGCCCAACTCAGTACCTGAGCCACAACAGACCCCTAGAAATGCTGGTGAGAGTGAATCACGGGCCAGACAAGTACTGACACACCTAAAGGGAGGTTGAGATCACCAAAGAGACTCTTCCTGGCAGAAGAGAGGGTGGAGAGTGACTTTTTCAGGCTCGGCAGGCTGTGGGGTCTGGCATGACCACTCCTCTCTGCCTTGCTGTGGAGTCGACCCGAGACAGCAGGAGGCTGTGGGTGTGGGTGTGCTATAGTAAGGCTGCACGGACCCTGGAATGTGAATTTCCCCTTATTTTCATGTAACATGAAAAACTATTTTGCAGCTTTTCATCTATGGATATAAAAACTATTCTTAGATCACAGATATTAAAAAGCCAGACTTTGGGGAGGAGCTGGCTCAGAGATCTAACTTGCTGAGTTCTGCTCCTGACCCCAGGCCTGGGCTGGTGAGTGGGTTGTTGGGCGTGGCTCTGGACTCTGGGCTTCTCTGAAGGACCCTCTCTTCAGCAGTAGGAGCAGTTGGGGACCTAGGAGCCTGCTCTCAACCCATTTTCAGGCCCAAAGGCTGGATTATCTGGGGGGATGTGGAGGAAACCCCACCTAGAGGGTGGACACTCTCTAAAGCCCTACCCTCTGCTCGACCAGCTTTCAATCAAGTGCTTCCTGGGCCTTGGCAGAAGACCATGGGAGCCAAACCGATTGGAACGAAGGTCATTCAGAATTAGTGAGAAGGTTTGAGTTTATAAAATGGTTTATAAGAAATGATGCTTCATTGCATCCAAGGACATTCAGCAATCAAACCAACACTTAACAACGGGCTGTCAATAATCCATTTGAATCACACTTTGTATTTTTCAAAGTGCTTTCCAGTACATTATCTCCATTGATCTGCCTGGGAGCCCTAGGAGGTGGACAACCCTGTTTTACAGGTGAGGTCAGAATGTGCCTTGTCTGAGACGTCAGAACCAGGTCGGGGCTGCTGGGCTGGCCCCTAAAGACCTGCTGCAGGGGAGATGAAAGGGTGTGTTGTGCTGAGGGTGCTTGATAGAGTAGCAAAGGATCTCATTTGTGATTGTAGGAAGAATAAGCCTTATGTTTAACCCCTGAAAATCTACTAGAAATGTGTCCGCATAGCAAGCAGATTAATATGTAGCGTGTGTCAAGTCTTATCAGCAAAACACAGCAAGGTCAGCAGAGCCCTGGCTTTCACCCTCCCGTCCCCCAAGAGAATGAGGATGGGGCTTCTGTTCCGCTAGTGTCCCCAGGGAAGGAGAGTGTCTCCTCAAGTGACAAAAAGACAACCGTCAGTCCTCAGGTCGGGAGGGTGAGAAATGCATCTTGAATTCGAAAGGTGTTTCAGGGTCTGGTATTCTTCATTCTGACAAATTAGGAGTTTACAGAAATCAGAGGGAGCAGTATAGAGGACGATCTGACCCATTGCCTGGGTGCTTTTTCTTCCTTCCTGCGCAAGGACCTGTGGTTTGGGGGAGAAATGCAAGAAGCACCCTTTGCAAACGCTGGTAATTTGGGGGATAAGTCTGCTTCCCCCCAACTTGGGGCTTCCATCAGCATTTCCCTGCCAAATTAGTCTTTGGCATTGCTAAAGATGCCTTGGCAAACTTTTTTAATTTCCCAAGAGTAACTTCCTGGTTCTTAATTAGGCCTTTTATTCCTAGATGTCTATATTTAACTGTGCTCTCCGAGCACTAACCCCTTTTGGGTGCTGCCAAGAACTTCAGGGAGGTGAAGGTTGAGTCTAGACAGGACAATTATTCAGATAACTAAGTTCCCCAGACCTTCTTCTTAAAGTAAGATCTATGGGGACATGTTCCGTGATTGAGGGATAGAATTCTTGGGTAACTGCTTGGCGCTGCCCTTTCTTGTAGCCAGGAAGGCAGAGAGCAAGTACTTAACCCATCAGAGGACACTGTCCAGTTCTAACAGGGTTTCACCCATGAACCTGTGAGGGTGGAGGATGTGGAAGATGATGCAGCAGGAAATGAACCCTAAGAAAGACTCTCAACTGTGCACAGAGAAATGTGCATTCTACTCTTGCTTATTAGGAGACAGAAGGGAAAAATGTGAATATCTATGAGAGGATAAATGAATCAATAAATTGTGGCACATTCAGAGAATAGAAGACACTTCAGCAATGTGCAAAGAGTCAGCCCATCGAGGTGGGTGAATATCAACACTGTACAGCAGTGGCAAGAGCAGGTGGCATGAGGATGACTGCAGCAAGAAAGCATTTGTAAGAATTTATGTATACAGAATCACTATGCCCTATGTTGTTTATGAGAAATGTGAGCATTAAAAAAATCCAGAGTAATAAAAACCACCCCAACAGATCCATTTTCTTCTTCTTGGAGGGAACAAAGAAAATGCAAGGTGATGCCCTCATGACTTTCTGGAGAGGGGTTCCCTCTGGTGCCGAGGCATGGGAGTGAGTGTGGGGAGGGTTCAGGTCTTTAGTTGAACCTGTAATGTTTCAACTCTCATGGGGGGGTAGGATGGGGTTGGTGTACAATATTATGAGCTGTATTTGTTAACATGCCTGAAATTGCTTGTTAGAAAACAAACTAGGGAAATGCAAATCAAAGCCACAATGAGATACCACCTTACACCAGTAAGAATGGCCCACATCCAAAGAACGGGCAGCAACAAGTGCTGGCAAGGATGTGGAGAGAAAGGAACACTCTTACACTGCTGGTGGGAATGTAAACTGGTCCAACCATTATGGAAATCTATGTGGAGGACCCTCAAATTAATGAAAATGAAACTACCATTTGACCCAGCAGTTGCTCTCTTGGGAACCTACCCCAAAGAGACCTCAATGTGGGTACAAAGGGATACCTGTGCTCAGATGTTTACTGCAGCACAATTTATAATTGCAAAGACTTGGAAGCAACCTAAATGCCACAAAACAGAGGACTGGATGAAAAAAAAAAGATATATATATATATATATACACACACACACACACTATGGAATATTACTCATCAATTGAAAATGACAAATTTGATGATTTTATGATAACATGGATGTGCTTAGAAGAAATCATATTAGCAGAAACAAGTCAAAAAGAAAAGAAGACAGAAATCAAATGGTTTCACTAATATATGGGATATAGGGAAGAAATAAACAAAAGCCATGAGGAAAAGTCAAAACAAGCTAAGCACCAAACTGAAGCACACAACTTCTGGCAGTGGGGAAAGGGGGGGAAGGGTGGGAGGAGTGGAAGGGTAAATCCCTGGGATTACAATAATGTTGATAGGGTGTGCCCCCCCCCCATTGTCTCCTGTTTAAGATTGCAGATTTCAAGGACAGGTAATGTTAAAATGGGGGAATGACCTTAGCTGGAATTTCCCTTCAGGGGGATGCAGGGGGAAGAAAGAAGTGAAATAGTCTAGGTGAAACAGATTTCCTGGAAGGCGGGAAATCAGGGTATATAAAGGGTGTGCAAA
>PVHY01010680.1:0-28242 GCA_004024945.1 Uropsilus gracilis
TAATGGCTAGGGTACAATGAATTAAGTAAAACATTATTAGTTCCTGTGAGATAATGGCAGGCAGGGGACTTACCCATACATTTGTTGGTAACTCTTAAGGAATGTGCCTTAAGGTAAACATTGGAGGAATGGAGAAGCTTTATCATGCCAGTCCTGTCTTTGCTATTTTTTAAAACCAGGTCTTGCTATGTTGCCCCAGGCCAGTCTTAAACCCGCAAACTCAAGCAATTCCCAATCTCAGCCTCCCATCCTAAACTTAAAATAAAAGCTGTGCCAGCTTAACTTCCTTTTCTACACTCCCAGCCATACTTCTAATAGCCCACAATCTTTAATTGTGTCAATCTCTCTCCTTCATCCTTTCTCACAACTTTACACCCAGCTCTTTACAGGCAACCACTAATTCTTTCACTGTCTCTATTTGGTCTCTTCCAGAATGTCAGGTCCTTGGAATCCTATAGTATGTAGCCTTGTCAGATTAACGTCTTTACATAGCAATATGCATATAAGGTTCTTTCCCGTTTTTGAGGCTTGAAAGCTTCCTTTTATCACTGAATAATATTTCATTGTGTGAATATACCACAGTTTGCTCCTTACTTTGCTGTCGAAGGGCACCTTGTTGCCTATTGTGAATAAAGTTGTTCTAAGATCTGTGTACAGGTGTAGAGGTGCATTTTTACTGATTTGGGTAGAATGCATGGAGCACAGCTGCTGGACTGTATTATAAGAACTTGTATAGTTTTGTCAAACTACCAAACTTTTTTCCGGAGTGGCTGTACCAGTTTGCTGTCCCACCAACAGTGAGTGAGAGTCACTATTGCTCTCAGCTGTGCCTGGTCTGTCTGTGTTGCTTTGGGACCTTCCTGTTTCTAGGGGTAATGGACTGTGGATCGACCTGTGTTGAGTCACCTTTCCATGGTAGAATTGACAGCTACCAGAGTTTCCCTTTTGGAACATTTCTTATAGCTCTTATCTGGAAATGCGTCTTTGCTTTTGTTAGACTTTTGAATAATTCAGTGCTTTCCCCCTTAACACAAACTTAGAGCAGTTCTCCACAGTCCTGCTTAGCATTTGGAATATTTATATAACTGAGGGAACCTAGGAATCAGTCGTTATTCAAAGTCAGGGACAGTTTCTTTCAGCCAGAATGTTTGAAAGTGTTGTTTTCCTTACATCCATGTCTACTGTTGATATTATGAAACCTTTTCCCCATCCCAAGTGTTACGGGTAAAACCTCTTATTTTTTTTCAGCAAATTATACTTAACTCTGGCACAGTATATACTCATTAAATATATTTCAGTGGGGGAACACTTGGTAGATTTGAAGCTTGAATTTTAGAAAGATTCCTTTTTAAATTTTTAAAATTATTTTTGGCCTAACTAGACCTCTATTTCCCTTAGGTAAAAATACTACTAGAATGTAGTTTTCATTCTTCACTAAGGGCAGATAAGATTGATTACATTGCTTTTGGGTGAGAGTTAACTAACTATAGGGATATAAGATTGTCCTCTGGACCATTCTAGCCATTTTGAGTTAAAAATCAGTTCCATGGAGTTTTTACAATGAATTAAGGAACTTGATGTAATGTCTGGTGTCAGCCTGTGCATTTTCTGTTTTCATAGATTACTTTTGTTTTTAATAGATTATCTTGATAATGGTAATAATAAAATGGCAATTCAGCAAGCAGATAAATTGTTGAAGAAACATAAGGATCTTCATTGTGCTAAGGTAAGTTTATTTGCTACTTTGCCCTTGAGTTACATGTATTTATGTATTGTAATCTTTAAAGGGAAAAGATTTTTATAGAGACTATATTTTTTAAGAGAATTTTTAAACCATTACTTTTCTTAATTACTTAAATGCTGTAAATAGCTTATCTAGCTTAATTACTTTACTTTTTTAAGGGACTAGGTCTCACTGTGTTGTCCAGGGTAGTCTCAAACCTGCAGACTCAAGTAATTCCTAACCTCAGCTTCCCAAGTAGCTGGGATTACAGGCGCGCACACCGTGCCCAGCTTGATTATTTTTATAGAAGTTCTTATAAGTGGTGCTTTATATTAATATGACTGAAATAGAGAAGACCTTGACTTACTGATATTTTTAGTAAAATAGTTGATTGGCAGCCTAGGCAGACCTATCAACCTGTGCTTTTAGAACTAGCTTTCTTTAACCGGGCATAGTGGTCCATGCCTTTAAGTGCAGCCTAGAGCATGACTGAGACTAGGAATCGCTTGAGTCCATGGGTTCGATTCCTGGTCTCAAAAAATAGCTGGGATGGTGGCATGTGCCTGTAATCCCAGCTACCTGGGAAGCTGAGGCTGGGCATTGCTTGAATTCGTGGTACCTCGGGCAATGTGAGCCTGCAGTTCCCCGGGCAAAATAGCAAGATCTAGTCTAAAAAAAAAAAAAAACCAAAAACCAGAATTAGCTTTCTTTGATTCCTGTTTCCTTTTCTGTCTGTTTAAAACTGGTCTGCTTTTCCTTCCTATCAGGTCTTAAAGGCAATCGGGTTACAGAGAACTGGAAAGCAAGAGGAAGCCTTCACCTTGGCACAGGAGGTGGCAGCCCTTGAACCCACAGATGACAACTCCCTACAGGCACTGACTATTCTTTACAGGGAGATGCATCGACGTATGTCCCTTTCTTTCTGTTGTTTTAAACCTGGACTTAAGTTTTTGGATATTTCTAATGGAGTCTCTCGGACTTACTGGTCACTCATGATTTTAGAGAATGGCTAGAGGCAGAACTGCTGGAGTAAGAGACTGTAGACAGAAAGGATAGTTACATGTAGTAGTGCATGGAGCAAGGACTTGGATTTTATTTGTGACATTTTGATTTACTAACTGAAAGTTACCTTTTCCCACTTTGTAATATGGAAAATCTGAACCATAAGCAAAAACAGAGACTCGCATAATCCCTTTTTACCTGTTACATACTTTCAGCAGTTTATTGACTACAGAACCAATTTTCTCTATGTCTTTCTGTCAGGGTATTTGTAAGCATATTGTTTCATTGTTACTTAAATATTTTATTACACTATAATACATACATATTCATAAGATATAGAAGAATATATTTTACATAACACATTAGAAAATTTGTTGTGGAGTAATAGCATTCATGAACCTGCCACCCAACTTTAGAAATTCTAATCAACACTGTGAAGTGAAGGTTTTATATGTTTTCCACATGAGTCTCATTTCCCCTTTTATCTCCCAAGAGGTACTTGCTGTCCTAAATATTTTTATTCTCTTGGTTTTCTTTAAACCTTAACATATTTGAGGCCGGGCATGGTGGTGCATGCCTGTAAGTGGAAGCCTAGGAAGCCGCGATCAGGGCCAGGGATCGTGGTTCGAGACCCGCCAGGGGCACATAGTGAGACCTAGTCCGTAAAAAAATAGCTGGGTGTGGTGGCACGTGCCTGTAATCCCAGCTACCTGGGAAACTGAGACTGGGGATTGCTTAAGTTCATGGTACCTCGGGCAGCGTGAGCCTGCGGTTCCATGGGCAAAAATAGTGAGACCTAATCTCAAAAAAAAAAAAATATATATATATGTATATATGTATACATATATACATATATATATATACAATGTTGTATGCTAATTATTCCTCATTTAAACTGGAGAAAAGGAAATCAAAATTTGCCGACATAGTGCCAACATTGCCAAAAATGTTGTAATTCAGTTTTGTTCTTCAGTCATATAAAACTTAAGGACTGCAGTATTATCTCTGATTATTTAAGGGTTATATTTACTTGAAGGGTATAGATTTTCCTCCAGTGCTTTGAAGAAAATTCATTAATCTATCTCACAAATATTGGTTGAATTTTTCTCAGAGATAAATGTATCAGAGTCAAAGATAAAAGAGGCTCTTTTTGCCCTCATGTTACTCAGTCTATAAGGCAACACTGCATACATTTTGTATCAATAGATGCTATAAGAGATATATAAAAGATTTAAAGGTGGCAGAGAGAAGCAGCCAAAGTGGAGAGCAGAGGTGGTGTTCAGGGAAGGTCTAGCAGAGAATGTTCCATTTGAACCGGGTCTTAGGTGAGAGGAAACTGAAAGGCATGGAGGGTCTAGTGGCTTCTAGTGGTGCTATGACAAGTAGTTCGTTGTGGTTTGAGCACAAATTATTGGGTGAAGGATTTAGGGAGGAGACAAAACAAATACCTTCTTTAATGATGAAGACACCCGATTCTTCCAAAAAAATTGCTCTTAAAATCCAAATTATGCATCAATAATTATAGAAAGTACTATTTTTCTTTGTCTTAGCGGAGTTAGTTACAAAACTTTATGAAGCGGCTGTGAAGAAAGTTCCCAACAGTGAGGAATATCACTCTCATCTCTTCATGGCCTATGCCAGAGTGGGCGAATACAAGAAGATGCAACAGGTAACTTAATCCTCCAATTTCCTGGGCTGTGGGATTTGCTATTAGTGATGAAGATCTTTTTAATGTGATTTAATTGCAGAGTGTGTGTGTGTGTATGTGTGCATGTGTGTGATGAGGGAGTGATGTGTGCTCATGTATATATATATAGAACTGAATTTATGTTATTTGTCTGTGGAGACCAGCTAGTTATCTTTATGTATTTAAGAGATGAGCTGTTATTTAAGTTCTTTAATGTTTCATTTGGGTACATTTGATCATGGTTCTTTTGTGTTCTAGTTTTGTTTGGTTCTGGAATTCAGCTTCAAATGGCCCCACTGCATCAGATGTTGTAATGTTTTCAGAAAATGGGCAGAAATCCCAGAGCAAAATATGAACTGACTATAGAAAGATTAACTTTACAGTGTACATTTGCTTTCTAAATTTCACTGTGTGTTTTGCCTGCTGAGATTTTTGTATTCACCAGGGGGAAAATCCCCATTATTTGGAGTGCTGGACATTTCTTTGCTGGAGGTAGTGCCAGCAAGATGTGCACAAAATGACACAAAGGACAAGCTCACTCAGTAACACTAAGGTCCATTTTGAAAGAAGGAAAATCTTGTCTGTTGTCAAGTTTGCTGTGTTAGCAGAATATTAGCATCTATAAGACAGAAAGATGCTGTGCATGCATGGTGGTGAGCACCTATAATCCCAGTTACTTGGGAGGCTGAGCTGGGGATCATTTGAGTCCACGGATTCGGCGCTATCCCGAGCAACATAGCAAGACCTAGTCTCTTAAAAATGAAAAAACTTTAAAAAAAAAAAAAAAAACCTAAAAACAAACAAAATAAAACTGGGGAAAAACAAAAACAGGAAGAGGAGTGTGGGTTTTTTTTTTTTTTGAGACCAGGTCTTGCTATGTTGCCTGGGATACCTGGACTCAAGTGATCCCTAGCCTCAGCCTCCCAGGTAGCTGGAATTATAGGTGCATGCCACTGCACCTGACTATTTTTTTTAGAGACTAGGACTCAAGCGATCCCTGGCCTTGACCTCCCAGTGCTGGGATTACAGGCGTGTACCACCATGCCCGGCTGTGTGGGCTTATTTTTGTTTTACCTTTTATAGTAAAAATTTATACTTTATTTTCTGTTCCTTTTTGTCCCGGAATGTAATGAAAATTCTTCCCCAAATTACCAAACAAAATTCATTTTCTAGTACTTTCCATTTATTCCTCCTGTTTGATGTTAGCAGCAGGACTTACAAGTCATCATAGATCCCCACACCCCATACGAGTCCACTCATTCTCCAGATCAGCTTGATTCCGCCTCTGGTGTTTGAGTCCCTTGTTTGATCTACCATCCTCACTCTGCCGCATGTCCTTATCTGTTTGTTCTTCCTATTTTCATTCTTCTCAGCATTGCTATAAAACCCTCTTCATAGGGTAGGTAGTACATAGATTTATACATATCACTTCCTCATGACTCATTTTGTAATGCCTGACATCAAAGGCACCTCAGTCTGCCTTTTAACCTTTTTCTTACTATGTTGTTTAATACTTCAGTTTAGCCAAATATCCTATTTGTTTATATCAACATATGACCCTGGACTTTTAAAAACATGTTTGCTTATTATTTTTGTCATTATTTAATGTTTTGTTCATCTTGCCCTACTTAGAATTATCTGTCCATTTACTCCAGATATTTGTACTTGCAAACGTTTCCTTAACCCCTATCTATGCCTGTAGACATTTTGTTTGACCTTCAAAATTCATCTGCAACTACTCTTTGAAGGGGATTATTGATAAAATTCCCATCCCTACTTTCCCTGAAAGAAAGAGAAAGGAGTAAACAAACTTAACCTTGTCTTCCTTGGAAACACCCAACTGTAGTGTTTTGTATGGGACGTTTACTTTTTCTGCCAGGTATATTTTAACCATTTGCATAGTCTCACCTCTTTCCCTGATTGGTAAATGCTTTTAGTGCTAGTATATATCCTTGGCACAGATATCCTTCTACTTAATCAGCACTCTGCACAATTTTTCAAATGGACTGCAGATAGGCAAATGCTTAAAAATCTTAAAATAACCGATAATCAGCTGAGTTCATAGCATTGCTGAATAGGTGGCTGATTATGGGGTGGTCTCAGTCACAGGTGAAGTGCTGTGCTCAGTTGTATGAATACCTGGGCTTGCTTTCTGGTCATGTCCCTGATTTTAAGAAATTGTATATTACACATATCTCAGTGAAAGTGTTCAGTTCTGAGCAGCAGTATCTTCAGGTGCCATTCTTCCCTGCCCTCAAAATTACTTTGTGAATTATACAGTAGTAATCTTTTCTAATTTTGAAGTTTAAATATATTGTCTGGATTTGTTTTTACTGTAACTGGTTAATATGGGGTCTTCAGTAAAGATTGTTTATTGATGTACATTCATTCATAAACCAGATTTTGTGTTTGCTTCCTCTTGATAGTCTGCTGGAACTGTATTGGGTTGGGGTATTTTCTAGAACGAATGGGCTTTGAGAAATCTGGTTCAGAGGGTGAAATATCATTCCCAGTACTCTAAAATGCATTGTTGTGATTGCCTCTATAGCTTTCCAGTTATGAATATCCAAATCACTGGCATTTACTGGAGTATGTAAATGTTTTCCTAGAAAACTACGTGCCATAAACTCTCAGTCTTTAATGGCTTTTTGTCTGATGTTTCCAAATGAAGTATTTGTGACTCTGTCTTTCAGGCTGGCATGGCTCTGTATAAGATTGTCCCCAAAAACCCTTATTATTTTTGGTCTGTGATGAGCTTAATTATGCAGGTGAGTATGGTGTTCAGAGTGGGAATAAGGTTTGTTTTCATATTTGTGTACATTTACTGTCCTTCATGTATCTTCCGAATATTAAATTACTGTTCTGGCATATGTCCAATGGGGACTCTTCATGTTGTTGCTGACTTTATGGGGAGTTCTGGTCTTTATGACTGGGTATATTAGTTTGTGGGTAGCACAGAGTCTATCCCCTGAATCTTTGATCTATCACTGGATTGTTTCATGAAATGTAAACCTCAAAATGTTTGCTATTGACCTGAGGTCTGTCTTTAAGATAAATACTGTGATTAATGAACAGGTCATGAACTGGGTGGCCCTGTATGACCACTTCTGCTTTCTGAGCCTCGTTTTGCTCTTTTGCAGAAATGAGAACTTATCTCTCAGAGCTGCTATAAGGTGCAAAATGAGCTACTCTGTATGTGAGGATGGTGAGGAAGGGATTGAAATGTAGAATCCAGCTCTCCAACTTGGAGAGCTGTTGAGTCTTTTAACCTTAGTTTACATGTAAAGTAAGCATGGTAGGTACTTTGAAAAATCTGCTGGGTTAAATGAGTGCTGAGCAGAACCTGGCAGTGCTTGCAGTTATTGATATCATGCTCTGATCACTTCAAGGGAACTAGCTGTATAAAAAAACTGACATTTCTCTTTAAATACCTGAACACCTCAAAAAGACTTATGGAAAGCTTTCTGACCCCTATTGTTTTATCATTCCCTTTATATAAAACACTATATATGCATATTTCCTCTGATGATATTTTTAGAAAAAACTTCTTAGTTAGATTCTATTGCGGACATTCAGTATTTGAAAAATACATGAGATAATCTTCAGTAATCGCTTGTAAAGCAAACCACTCTTTAATGTCTCTTGCAAGTTCAAATTAGGTCTGATATTTAACAAAGTGGTGGTTATTGTGGTGGAGTTCATAATGGTTTGTGAAATCAAGGGAGGGAGGGATGAGCACAAGAGATCAAGATGACGGTTCACAGATGACATGGTAGTGGGAGAACCTCCGGGTGGGCAGTGATATGAAACATATATATGTGTAAACAATTAAAAAAAGGAAAAACATAGAATAATATAGTGCAAGTGTGGAGAAATTAGAAAATAACAATAATTTTTCTCCTTAGTCCATATCAGCACAGGATGAAAACCTCTCAAAAACTATGTTTCTGCCCCTTGCTGAGAGAATGGTAGAAAAAATGGTGAAAGAGGACAAAATAGAAGCAGAGGCTGAAGTGAGTAATTTGAAAGTCCTGCTTTTGTATTTGTATTGTTTTGATGTTGTTAGAATATTGTGAACTGTTGTTTTTTTCCATTTAAAGAGCTGGAAAATAGGGGTGTGCTTGTGTGTGTGCGTGCACGCGCCAACATGAAAGTTTGGAAATTTCTTGGGGTGGGTGGGTGGGTGGGTGTGTGTGTGTGCGTGCGCACGCGCCAACATGAAAGTTTGGAAATTTCTGGCTGATATAGAATGAACACTGAGTTGTCAGCCTGGTTCTCCAACCTGGGATGTGTATAGTTGGGGGAGGACTGCTGTCAGAATTCTTAGTGTTGGTTCCAGCTCATTTGAAGATCATGTTCTTTTAAAAAGCTAAGGCGTAACAGTCTATACTAAGGAAGTTTCAATGGTTGCACTTCTTTGTTTCTCTGTAAGGTTGAGCTTTATTATATGATTTTGGAACGTTTGGGAAAGTACCAGGAAGCCTTGGATGTTATCAGAGGAAAATTAGGAGGTAATTTTTAAGTTTTGTTGGTTTTTCCCCTATTTAAACATGAAAAATAATTATTGTGGAAAATTTCTTACTCATACAGAAACACAAAGATGAAAAGACAAAGTTATCACTTGTGATCATTTTATGTTCTTTTGTCATCATTCTATGTTCTTTTTAAGATCATTTTATAATCTTTTGTGATCATTCTATGTTCTTTTACATATGTTATGCATTGTTGTTGGAAATAAGTGTTAATTGAAAATACTTCATAAGTTCGAAAATTTAAGAAATGTGTAAGATTGTACTCCAGATCTTCCGTCCTGTGGGGTTTTTAAATGGAATATCCTTCTAAAGATGCATCTTCCATTACTCCTCTCTCCCCTTTTTCAACCACAGAGAACTTGCTGTTTCTGGTCCATAGAGAATTATCTTCCTTAGTATACAATGTTTTTATTTAAGGTTACTTTTTCTTTTAAGATCTTTAAATGTTAACTCCTCTAGTCTGGATTACATATGAACATTCTTTGTCTACATGCCTGTGATAAAGGGCATTTGAGTTTGTGGCCTTTGTTCTCCATACATTTATACCTGTTTTTTTTTTTTTTTTTGAAACTAGGTCTCGCTATTTTTGCCAGTGGAACCTCAGGCTCTCATTGCCCGGGGTACCACAGACTCAAGCAATCCCCAGCCTCAGCTTCCCAGGGAGCTGGGATTACAGGCGCGCGCCACCACGCCCAGCTATTTTTTTGGAACTAGGTCTCGCTACGGGCCCCAGGCGGGACTTGAACCACGATCCCTAGCCCTGGCTGCTTCATAGGCTGAAGCTTACAGGCACGAGCCACCGTGCCCGGCCAGTTTTTTGGTTTCTTAATAGTGTTTCTGAGAGCTGTGCCCCCTCTTCCTGACACTTATATGCTTAGTCTTCCTTGATGTAAATGTGGATAGTTTACTTAGTCCTTGGTGGATATTTAGTTTAGGCTCTTTGTAAGGAATATCTTTGCTACAAACTGAAATATACTGTAATTACTATGTATTCCCATGGACTCCATTTACTGTGACTATGTGAAAAAGCCTGTTTCTTTGCACATTTATATTATTAAATGGTTATTTCAAGCTTTCTCTATTTCTCAATATGATAATCAAAACATCTTACAGTTCTTTCTGAAAGGCAGTCTGATTCCTTAAGCAGAAACCCACCCCCCTTTTTTTTAAAGTATGAGAGAATATAATTGTTTATTTTTTTGTTTGTTTGTTTGAAAGCTATAAATATTTTCTGAACAACTTCTCTGTCCCTATTTCAAAAAGCTTGGTTAACCACCTTTACTGATTCATAAAAGCACTTTACTTGTTAAAGAAGTTCACCCTTTCCCACTATTGTAAAAGTACTTCCTTTTTGTTGGAAAATTGATTTGTGGCAACTTCATAGATTTTCTTTTTCCCTCTTCCCCCACAAAAGCCAAAGACCCCAGCGAGATATGAACTCGCGACCCCTGGTTTACAAGACCAGTGCTCTAACCCCTGAGCTATGGAGCCTACTTCATAGATTTTCTTAACCGTTTCTCTTTTCTTGATATTCATGACAAAGATTTTGATTACTTAATATTTTTGCACATCTCTGATGATTTCCCTAGGAGAAATTCCTAGAACTAAAGTTATGATTTCTTTAGTAAACCTGGCTTTTTAATTGTGCCTTTACAGTTGGGAGTGATTAAACTATATGTAGGAAGTCTCAAATCATTCAGGTTAGGTACAGTCATTAAAAGTCTTTCATACAAGTATTGATATCCTTTACTGGACTGTGTAGTTATAAAACTGCAGCTCATTACTGACTCAAATTATGTAAAATGTAGGAGGTTTATTATCTTTAAGTATTTCTAACTTCGTCCTCCTTGAAGATGGGGACAAGTCAGCCTTTTTGTTTTTATTCAGTGAGGTTGTAGTTCTATGTAGAATGATAGTTAAAATTTAGAACCTCTGTTAAATTCATAGTAGTATTAGTGTTAATCTTCTGAGCTCTTCCCACTTGTTGGAACAAAATTTGATTCTTTTTATTTTTCAATTTTATTTTCCTCCTAACATCTCACCTTGCTCATCCCTTTTCAGGCCAAGCTTATTTGATGTTTTAGAACTGTATGGCTGGAAAATCTGTCTGTGGACTAAGATATACCAGTCCCTAAATACTGTTGGATTTTATAAGTGTATCCATAGATCCTCAGGACATGTTGCAGACTTGTCTTCTATGGGAAAAAAATAATTACAAAACTTTAGTGTCTGGAATGTGCTTTTTTTTTTCCCCTTCCATCAAAATTATCTAAAGAGAGTAGCTTATGGTCATTTTCCTTTCTTTTTTTTCTTTTCTTTTTTTTTTTTTTTAAAGACTAGGTCTTGCTATGTTGTCCGGGGTTGTCTCGAACCCTTGGACTCAAGTGATTCCTAGGTTCAGCCTCTCAGGTCGCTAGAATTACAGGCACGTGCCACAACGCCTGACCTTTTCCTTTTCTAAAGAGTAAATTAGAAAATGTGACATTTTCCTTTTATTTATTTTGCACTTTATAGGAGGAGAATTTTTTTTTTAAAGGAAAAATGAGATGCTTGCATAGACATAAAGAGCTACATTTCAAAAGGGGAAGATTTAGTTATTAAGAAAGACACATGCATAGATGCAGGCTGGGGGCAAAATCTGCATTTTAAGAGGGCAGGTTTGTCAGGAAGAAGAGAAAGGTGCAAGGAGGTGCCTGCCCAGAGACAGGCGGGCACAGAGCTGCCAGCATTTTTCTTCTTGTCCTTGAACTTGACTCTGTTTTCAGAACAGAAACGAAATCAAACCTACCACTGTTTAAAACTTTTAATTGTAGAGAAGCTGACCAGCGAGATTCAGAGTCGGGAAAATAAGTGCATGGCTATGTACAGGAAGCTGAGTAGGTGGCCAGAGTGCAACGCCCTCTCCCGGCGCCTCCTGCTGAAAAAGTGAGTAGACGCTGCTTTTGAGACTGGACTGGGGTTTTCAGGGCTCAGTGTTGATTTTTCTCCCTGTCCGTCCGTCTGTCCATCTGTGTGTGTGTGTGTGTGTGTGTGTGTGTGTGTGCATGTGTGTATGTGTCATTTGAAATTTCTGTTCATAAAGTGAATCTTTTAGTCGAATGTCCTGGGTATTTTTTAAAGTTGTGATGAATCTTCCTCTTTCAGTGAAGAGTTAAAATGTTACTGACGCCATCAGTGTGCATTTAACATTAGGTCTTACTAATTTGCCAAGTTAGTTTAAAAGAGTGTGTGTCCCCCTCTCCCCCCATTAGGACATAGTAATGTGGAGAGTTTTCTTTTAAGAATATTCATTTTCTACACCTGACCATTTTATTGAAGGCCAGACTAGTCCTTAAAAGTTTTTTTTACTTTGAAAATGCCTCTGGGATGCTCTCTTTTCAGGACTGCAGGGGAAATCCTGAGGAGGGGCTGGGCCTCTTGTACTAAAACTAAAATATAACTTCAGAAATAAATTGAATATTATGATCTCTATGGCAGATTTGTCACAACCGGGTTTAATCGTGTGTGTTCAATCTGATTTTAGCTCAGATGACTGGCAGTTCTATCTGACTTATTTCGATTCTGTCTTTCGGCTGATTGAAGAGGCCTGGACTCCTCCTGCGGAAGGTGAACAGTAAGTCATCTCCTTTCCTGAATTTGATTGGCACTTAGAGTCATGTTGTAACAAAAGGCTTCTACTGTACGCGTATTTGAAATCTCCTTTTCTGTCTCCTTAGTGTATGTTTTTAAAGTAAGATTTTTTTTTCACTTAAAATGTAAATATGCCGGTGCACACATTTAAATTGTGCGGAAATGTGTGGTATACAAAGTGTTAGCCACTAGTTACCTTACCAATCAGGAAATAACTTTTTTCTTTTCCAAGAAATTGAGATAAAATTGACCCACCACTAATTTCATAAACTGTGGTGTCTTTTCTTTCATTTTTATTTTTGCCTGTGTACTAATGTAATTTTTCTTATTATTTATGGGGAAATTAGACATAAATTAGGTTTGCCACTTTGGGGGATGAGGAACCCAGGGGGCTGTGGTGGAGAGGACCATGGGCCTCTCCCTGGTGGCTGTGGTGTGGTAACTGTGTCTCAGAGGTGTGGATGCAGACCTTGAGTCCTGCGTAATGTTCTGAGTCAGCCTTAGCTCAACGAAACAGTGACACGGTCAAAAACCTCAGAGAATTAAACGGTCCTTGTGTGTCTTTGCATATGGAGGACGTAAAAATCCTCTGCATTCTTCTTGACTTAAGTACTCCATTATAGAGGGTACCATGGTTCATTTAACCTGGCTCTTGTTTAATGCACTCTTGCACATTGATTCCCTTTTCTTTTTTTTTTTTTTGAGACTAGGTCTCGCTTTTGCCCATGGAACCTCAGGCTCACATTGCCTGGGGTGCCATGGACTCAAGCTATCCCTAGCCTCAGCTTCCCAGGTAGCTGGAATTACAGACGCGTGCCACCACACCCAGCTATTTTTTGGGGGACTAGGTCTCACTGTGTTGCCCTGAGCGGGACTCAGCCCGCAATCCCTAGCCCCAGCCGCTTCATAGGCTGATGCTTACAGGCATGAGCCACCATGTCCGACTCTGATTCCCTTTTCTATTCTGGCTGATAGAGACATATAACAAATTAAAACAGATTTTTTTTTCTCTCTGGACTCTTTTCTAAAAATGAATACGGAAATAGGGTTTAGTTTACCAATCATTTTTTTAAGGAAGGTAGAGATGATTAATTAGTCTGTAATAATCAAATAACAAAATTGGAAGTAATCACTTGCCATGCTATTATCAGATTGTGTTTATAGCTGGGCATGGTGGCTTGTGCCTGTAAGCTTCAGCCTATGAAGCGGTTGGGGCTAAGGATCGTGGTTCGAGTCCCGCTCAGGGCAACGCAGTAAGACCTAGTCCCAAAAAACAGCTGTGCGTGGTGGCGCGCACCTATAATCCTAGCTACCTGGGAAGATGAGACTGGGGATTGCTTGAGTCTGTGGTACCCCGGGCAACGTGAGCCTGAGGTTCCACAGGCAAAAATAGCAAGACCTAGTCTCAAAAAAATGTGTTTATAGCTCTCTTTAATTCCCACTTATATTTTAGAACTCTCAAAGTTTTTTCTTGGGTGGTAATTTCTTGAAGTAAGTGTAGCTTGACTTTGTTAGAATGGACAATTGAAAGATAATCTGTGTTTATACCCAGCTCTTTGGAAGGAGAAGTACATTATTCTGCAGAAGAAGCTGTGAAATTTATAGAAGACCGGATAACAGAAGAATCTAAAAGTTCTCGACATCTCCGAGGACCGTATTTAGCTAAACTGGAGCTGATTCGGCGTTTACGCTGTCAAGGTTTTAATGATGAGTACAAACTGGGTAAGAAGCTGTATGATGTTTGGAAATGCTGGAGAAGGTCCAGGGGGACATCTCAGTTCAGTAGTCTTCAGCTGAGCCCTACAGTGGCCAAGTCATGTTTGAAAGCAAATGTCTTCATAACCCAAAAATATTACTACTAATAAGATACCAAATACATAGCCTTCGGTCACGTGTTCAGCTTGTCCTTAGCATTTCTGCCTATTCAGTCTAGGTCTTTGTCAGGCATTCTCTTGCTGACTGGATAAGAGTACTAAAATCAGTTTCAGAGGCAAACAACCAGTTTTGTAAAAGTTTAGGATCTTATGAAGTGGATGAAAGGTTTTTTACATCTGCTCCAAATACTCACAAAAGTGTTGATGAAAAGAATATTTGGTGGAATCAGAGCAATTAGCCATTCAAGGGAAAATCACAGAAAAGGATGATTTGAACAGCAAAACATTGAGGCCTGCCAGAGTGGTGATGCTGCCCTTGGGTGTTCTGATGGGCTCTTTAGGACTTGCTGTGCAGGAATGAGGAGCGTTTTCTTTTTTGAGACTAGGTCTTGCTATTTTTGCCCATGGAACCACAGGCTCATGTTGCCCGGAGTACCATGGACTCAAGCAATCTCCAGCCTCAGCTTCCCAGGTATCTGGGATTACAGGCACGTGCCACCACGCCCACCTGTTTTTTGGGACTAGGTCTCGCTTTGTTACCCTGAGCGGGACTCAAACCGCGATCCCTGGCCCCAGCCACTTCATAGGCTGAAGCTTACAGGCCCAACTCACTGTGCCTGGCTGAGGAGCGTCTTCTGTGCCTGTTCACGCTGCCCTGGACAAGCCCCCAGCCGCCTTTAGGGGCAGTGATTCTTTGCTTGAACTAAGCATTAGCTTGTCTTTTTCATTGTACTCTAAATTTTGTTCACATCGTAAACTTAATTTCTCACTTTCATTGTTTTAAGATAAGGCTCTAAGGAAATCACCCCCTGTCACACACATCATTATAGAAGTGTCTCTCTGAAAGTTGATTAAAAGAATTTTAGAGACCAGTTTTCCCACCATAGGAACTATGTATTGTAAAACCTGTTCTAGAATATCTGTTCATTTTAATCATCAACATCGTGTTCTTTGAAGCCCATTCTGAAATTACCTCTGGCCTTCTTGGTATCATACTCTCTGTAGTTTGCTTGCAGTCAGTTTTGAATTCCATGGTTACGTCTTTATTTGGGTCTGCCTTAGTAAACTCTGTTAGTTCCAGAATCAAAAATGAGTGTTTTCATGAAAATGTTAATTCTAAGAATTGCTTTTTTTTTCTTATTTTTTGAGACTAGGTCTCGCTTTGTTGCCCCGAGTAGTCCGATCCCGTGGACTTAAGTGATATCCCCAGCCTCAGCCTCCCAGGTAGCTGGGATTACAGGCACCTGCCACCATGCCCAGCTGCTTTTTTTGAACCCAGGTCTCGCTATTTTGCCCAGAGTCGTCTTGAACCTGTGAACTCAACGATCCCGGGCCTCTTGTCTCTCAGTGCTTGGATTACAGGCGCCATGCCACCACGCCTGGCAAAATTGCTTTCTTTCTAATGTTGGATATAAAAGTATCTGTATCTACTTTGACATTTGTTATCCATTTCCTATCTTTCTTTTTCTTCTCAGTAGCTCAGAATTGAGAAATTTGTGAATTTGTCTAGGCCCCACAAATTTATTTTTTTTTTTAAAACCAGGTCAACAAGCAAGTCTTAACTCTTTTGTATTACCAAGGCCCATAAGAATTGCTTAGATCTCTGTTCCCAGAAGCATGAACAGGAACTGAGACGTTACATCCTATAGACTAAAAATTTCTGCTTCTTAAATCCAGATCACTTTGAGAACTTTTTACTTTTATTATTGTTTTGCTGTTGTTAACTTGGGGAGGAAAGAAGTGAACTGATGATTCTCTCATATTTAGGTTTAACTTTCCAAAGTGAGTAAGCTTTGATGGAGTTGCTGGCTTGTGGCCCTTCCCATCTATTTTCTGTTGGGTACCTGCTGGCAAGCATTGCCTTTCACAAAGCTACATTTTGACAGTTGTGAAGTGGTCCAGCTGTTGTAGAAAGGAGCATCTTTGTCTGTTTGCATATTAACTTAGGTCTTTATTTAAGCTTTAATGAAAACCTATAAACTTTGATTGAATGAAAAGTGTCACAGTTCCTAAGTGATAACTGATAAACTGAATTTGTAAGATTCAGTTTCTTTTTTAGGAATTCAAACAATCTTTTCCAGACCTGTTTGTCATTTTCATTCAAACATTGAAGCAAAATTTTAATATAATTGAAGTAAATGTTTTTCATATCAGATCTCCTCCTTAAATTAAAAATGGCTTCAGCCCATGAATAATTAAGTGAATTTTTTCTCTGTTAGGTGATCCAGAGGAATTAATGTTCCAGTATTTTAAAAAGTTTGGGGATAAACCTTGTTGTTTTACAGACCTTAAGGTATTTGTTGACCTCTTGCCTGCTACGCAATGTACAAAAGTAAGTACAGCTCAGAATTCTATTGATGCCTGTTTTGTTGTTGTTGTTGTTGTTTTTAAGAGACTAGGTCTGGATAGTGATCCTCAGCTTCCCAGGTAGCTGGGGTTAGAGGCATGCACCACCACGTGATTCCATGTACTGTCGTTTTTAACGCACAGCCAACCTCCCTGAACCTCTCTGTTCCTCAGTCAGCATTATCTCCTGGCAACTGATAATGTTTCCTATTTCTATAATTTTATTTTGAGCTTGTTATATAATTGAGGTTTTTTTTTTTTTTTTTTTTTGTGTGTGTGTGTGTGTGTTTAATATTCTGGTTATAGATAAGTGGTTTCAGATATTTTTCTCCCAATCTGTAACTTGTAACTTTCATTCACTTAACAGGATTCTTTGCAGAGCAAAGTTTTAAATTTTGATAAGTTGAGTGTACTTTAAATGTCTTATTTTTTTATTTGCTGAAAAGCATAATATTAATTCTTCCAATTTTTTGTTTGACTTAAGTATTTGGGGCTTTTAAAAACAAGCTTTATTTCAGAGTTAGAAAAAAGTCGTGAAGACAGTACAGAAAGTTACACTATATTCTTCACCCAGCTTCCCCTAATATGCTCTCTTTAATTATGATAAATTTATTAAAATGAAACTGACATTGTTACATTACTGTTAACTATGTAGACTTCTTTTGGATTGCTCTAGTTTTTCCATTGGAGTTGATATCCTGTGATCTAATCCAGGGTACTACATTGTAATTAGGTGTCATTTATATGAATTAGGTTATATGAGGTTTTTATATGAATGAACCAATGTAAACCAGTTACATATTAAGATGGAGACTCCTCCACTTTAGACTCCACATCTACAACAACATATATTGGGTCAATTTGCTCCCCTCTTGTTGGGAACTTCTTACCCTGTTTGACATTAGAAGTTTGTAGCTGGGAGGCGAAGTTTGTAGCATGTTGCCCAGAATGTACTTGGTAATAGGCAGGTAGAGTTACTAGTTGAAGAGAAGTGCACCGTCACATACATGAGCATGATGTGAAGATGCTGGCATGTATAAAGAGAGTCTATGACTTTGTCCAGCTTTCCTCAGTAACAAAACACTGTGATTAATGAAGGGTGGAAGTCTATTTCTATCTCATGGCCATCACCACCAATTCTTCTAGAAAGTCTTATTTCTATCTGGAATGAGTGAGACACACTAGAGGCACAGGTGAGGTGACTAGAATGTTTGGTGACCAGGGCTTGTTCACAGATTGTTGGTTTTTTTTTTAAATTTTTTTTCTTACATTGTTGTAGTCTCCATGGGTTTCCCTGCCACCTTATCACCTGTGACATCACTGTATTCCCTGGTGTTCCTCCTCTGTTTTGCCCCTCTCTCTCCTCCTCCTTTGCTGTGTGCTTTAGTTCTTTGGTCAGCTTGCGTGTTTCACTGTTTCTTGTCCTTCTCTTTGGTATATCTATATTCCATGTCTAAGTGAACCATCCATTTTTGTTTTCCCTTCTGACTAATTTTGCCTAGCGTCATCCTTTCCAGCTCTATCCATGTTTTGTTTTGTTTTTTCTTTTCCAAGCTCCATCCGTGTTGCTACAAATGGCATGAGTCTGTCTTTCTTGATCACTGAATAATATTCCATTGTGTTTACAATACAACTTTTTGATCCATTTGTATATTTGGGGCCATTTGGATTGTTTCCCTATCTTGGATCTTGTGAATATTGCTGCAGTAAACCTCAGAGTGCAGGCTTCCCCTCAAGTTAATGTTTTTGTGCCCTTCGGGTAAATTCCTAGGAGTGGAGTCTCTGGTTCTTATGGTAGATCCATGTTCAATGTTCTGAGGAACCTCCACACAGCTTTCCAGCATGGCTGGACTAGGTTACAATCCTACCAGCAATGTCTCCATACCCTCTCTAGCATTTGTTTTGTTGTTTTTTTTGTTTTTTTTTTAATGTGGGCCACTCTCACTGGAATTAGGTGGTATCTCATTGTGGTTTTGATTGGCATTTCCCTGACTATAAATAACATTGAATACTTTTTCATCTGCCTATTGGCCATTTGAATTTCTTCTTTGGAAAAGTGTCTTTTTAGTTCTTCTGCCCTTTTTGTGGTTGGTTATTTGATCTTTTTCTTTTTCTCTCTTTTTTTTTTTTTTTGGAGACTAGGTCTCACTGTTTTTGCCCATGGAGCTGCAGGCTCATGTTGCCCGTGGTACCTCGGACTCAAGCAACCTTGAGCCTCAGCTTCCTAAGTAGCTAGGATTACAGGCACATGCCACCATGCCCAGCTATTTTTTTAGAACTAGGTCTCGCTGTGTTGCCCCGAGCGGGACTCGAACCGTGATCTCCAGACCCAACCTTAGGCTGTCGCTTACAGGCACGTGCCACTGTGCACAGCTGATTTGTTTTTGTTAAAGTTGTGTAAGCTCGTTTTAGATCTTTGGTATCACCCTGCTATTGCAGTTGCAGAGGTACACATCTAGGCACATGGGTTGGCGCGTTCCCAAACTGGCAAGTAGCTAGTGGCACACGTGTATTGGCTTTGGTGGAGATTCACAAAGGTTTGCTAGTATAAGTTGAGTGCCAGCGGCTCTATTTATTGGTATGTTTGAAAATCTTACTAGTTTTCTCTTGTGACTCCATGTGGTTGGTAATAATCTATTGAGAGGCATTCTCTAAAGATAATGGAATTACCTCTAGAGATATCTCTAGAGAAAGATTTTGTGGGTTTAAAAAAGAAAAAGAAAAGGTTCTGTGAGACTAAGGATTTAGCGTTGTTGTAATGAGTTTTGTAGCTCATGTAAATTTTTCATTGATAGGGCAATTTTGCTGCAGTTTTTTAAATGTAGGGTAACTTCAGTAACTAAAACTCCTGCTGTTCAGCATATGTTTGTCAGCAAATTGCAAACTGTCCAAATAAAGTTCAGACAGAGAACTGTTGTCCTTGTGAATTAGGGGCAAAATATTTTTAAAATGGGATGAGCCCCTCACAGTGGATCACTGAATCCAGTTGTCCTGAAGTGACTCACACAGGGGATGTTTGTTTTTTCTGTTTCCTTTGCCTTGGGCTTTTAAGCAAAACAATAAAGTGATTGAAGTTTTAAAAGAAGCTTTTATATAGCAATAAAACTGCACAAACTAGATTAGAGAATGAGTGTATTGATTCATGGCAATCTGTTTGGAAGATTCTTTTTTAGAATTCACGAAAAGAAGGCATAAATAATAAGCATAACCGACAAAAATAGCTTACAAGAATGGAAGCACTGGCAGTTAAGTGTACTGACATTAATCAAAACATGGAAACCAGCCCCAGTTTCATTGGTACAAAATATGAGTATTTGATCATCATAATTAAAGTTCAGATTCATACAATTGTGGATAAATTAAAGTAAAATCGTTGCAGATGTGAAGCTGCATTGTGTGTAGAATTTCAGTCTTTATTTGTATGAAAAGTTATGTGTATAAAATGAAAAAAGTAAGTAGGCTGGGCACGGTGGCTCATGCCTGTAAGCTTCAGCCTATGAAGCAGCTGGGGCTAGGGATCGCGGTTTGAGTCCCGCTCGGGGCAACACAGTGAGACCTAGTCCCCAAAAATAGCTGGGTGTGGTGGCGTGTGCCTGTAATCCCAGCTACCTGGGAAGCTGAAGCTGGGGATCGTTTGAGTCCGTGGTTTCATGGGCAAAAAATAGCAAGACCTAGTCTCAAAAAAAAAAAAGAAAAGAAAAAAGTAAGTAGTACTGCAGCTTTTAGATTTCAGAACACCATTAGCACCTTGCTATCGCTTCCAGGTTCTAACTACAGGCAAATCATTTTCAGCTCCATCATTTACCTCCTCCATTCAGAAGATTTCATTCCCCCCCCCCCCATATATACCTTCTCCCCAGTATGGTTCTGTCATCATCATTCAATACTTAAATTTTTAGGACTAGGTACAACTGAACTGTTCGCATATGGAGATTACCTTTCCAGCGGAGCTTACTTTCTTGCACTTAATATTTTTGATTTGTTTCAACCTCATTCTGACAGAATCATGAAAGTACAGACTGCTCTGAGTATACTCTAAAATACAAGGGTATCTGTTCCCCTTTTCCCCTAAGATGCCCTGTACCCTTCACGGATACTTTTCTTGGAGCCTGTTTGCCAGTCTCTGGGGCCTTAGGTGTTGCTGGCCACACTGGGGCTGACTGGAAGGGTGGGGCTCGTCACTGAGCAGGCACCTGCTTTCCTCTCACCGTCTGGCCTCGCTTGCTGTCCTTGGGCCTATTGTGTCTCTGCCTCAGCTTCTTCTGGGTGATGCGTGCTGGATGTCTGGGTTTAGGACTTCTGTCTGAACTGGAAGGAGCAGCGGGGGAGAGCCACATCTTCGTGGACAGACTTTAGCAAGTTCTGTTTCTGTCTTCTAGGATGCTAGGGCTGCAGCCAGTGTGTTGCTTGATTGGCGTGTCCGTCGTGTCGTCCGTCCGTCCGTCCGTCCCCCCCCATCACCTTGCAGTGCTCCTGGTCTCATGTGCCGGTCCCTGGTCTCATACCGCCCGCCCTCCTGCTATCTTGTTCGTGTCTTTTGTTGGCCTTCATCTCTTCACGTGTTCTTGGTTCTATGGATTGGACCCTTTTTTGTTCTGTACTGTCATCTTAATCGGATTTTTATTTTTTCGCTCTTGATCGGATTCTGGATTGGATTGAAAGCCTATCTGTATGTAACTGGAACTGGTGTTATTAAAAATTCTTAGAAAATTTAAAGGATTAAAAATATTTTAAAGCAAGATGTTCCTATTGGGAACAATGGGGTGAAGTGCGAATGGGACCTCTCTGTATTGTTTCCCACAGCCACATGTGAATTTGCAGTTACCACAAAGTGAAAACTTTAGTGAAAAGTAACAGGTCACTGACATGACATAACTGTGCCTTTTCATGTAAGCTTCTTCCAAGAATGTATGAGTTTATTGTGTGTACATCAGTATCATTTAGGGGTTATTTTATTTTTTTTAGTAATCTGTTCTTTTCTACAGACTTCCTAATGAACTGTTTCATTGTTCATTGTTATGTATTATTGATATGTACAATTTATGAGACTTTTTTTTACAGTTAAAAAGACCTTTTTAGTGGGTACAGCACATGATCTTGACAAAATGCTTTTGACCAGCAATGACTGAGTGTGCAGGTTTACCAGGTCTGTGCTACTAGGGATTATTTTGTTTGGATGATTTTGGTAGGTAGAAAATGGCATACTGAAGGGGTTTTAATTGGTACTTTTTCTTGCTGTCTTTTGCTAGACCATTGCAGTATTTGATAAGTTACGCCTGCCTGTTAAAGACAGGCAGGGACTTTTTGAGACTTGTTTTGAGACTTGTGCTCCTCTTTTTTTCACCATGCAGTTTATTAATCAGTTGCTTGGAGTTGTTCCTTTGTCGGCACCAACCGAGGATAAGCTGGCACTGCCTGCTGACATCCGAGCGCTGCAGCAGCATTTGTGTGTGGTGCAGCTGACGAGGTTGCTAGGCCTGTACCACACAATGGATAAAAATCAGAAACTGACCGTGGTCAGAGAACTGATGTTAAGGTACCAACACGGACTGGAATTTGGTGAGCATCCTGAGGTTTTTATTACTCATAAGACCCTGTTTCCATGAATTTGATGAAGAGAATGTTTTGCCCGATGGGAAAACCATCCAGATAATGCAGTGCACAACCTTTCTTAAGCTTGGAGTTTCGAAAATTGTAGTTGACTTCCAGTGGTCTTCCCTGATCGCATTGGGGTTCATGGATTATGTAGTTATTATAGTTTCCCATTTTCTGCTTACAAAAGTCTTGATATTCTGAAACCACAGGCTATGTCAATGAACCATAGGAACTTCTGAGAGAAGTAGTTTTTAAGTAGATAATCTGCAGGTTGCTAGGTACATGTATTAAAACATGTTACCTGCATTGATGTCAGTATTTCTCTAAGTATGCTCTAAAAAGTCAGATCATGTGAGGAGCAGATTATTTTCTTCAGTTAATACATGACCCATGACTTCAGTTCTTTCCTTTCCTAAAACCTTCCAAGTCTTGCCGCTCTTCTTTTGGGACCGTTGTGGGTACCACCTCCGTTCTGGAACCTTCCTTCTAATCTAACTGGGTGTGGTCTCATCCTTTGCTTCATGGCTTATAGTTTCTTATGATACTTACTCCATTATTTTCTTTTCCTCTTCTCCCTTCTGTCATTTCTGCTTTGAAAAGCTCCTTTGAATAAATGCTAAAATAGAGACCTTTTTTTCCTCATAGGGAAATCCTGTTTGAAAACCGAATTGCAGTTTTCAGACTATTACTGTCTCCTTGCTGTCCATGTGCTTATTGATATATGGAGAGAAACAGGTAAGGAGCAGTGATTCAGCTGAACTTTACTGTGCTTTTATTGATTATAAATCTAATTATATAAGAATTTGATTTATGCTTCAAGTTTTTCTTTCCCCAGGGTGCTTCCGGCAAACTCTAGTTATCTCCTTCCTTGTATTGAGGATACTCTTATTACATATTTTTTTTAATTTCATACAACATCGGTCATTATTTGTATAGTTATTGTTCCTTTTTGGTATGGCCCTCCCATCAACGATGCATCCCTATACCACCTTTCCTCTCTCCCCTTTTCCTGTTTTCCCCTCCCCTCCTTTCTTGCTGTAAGGTGTCAACAGATGCTTAGCCCCACTGATCTCTTCTTTTTCTTTTTGGAGCAATGTCTTTTTCCTGGGGGAGGCCCTGTGCTCCTGGAACGTGGTAGACTGGGCTGGTCGGATCTCCAGGAGAAGCTGTGAGGCAGGTAGCCAGGCCAAGCACGTCAGGTATCCTCTTCCAGGGCAGGTGTGTGGTGTGGTTCTCCAGGCTCCTTGCCGGGACTTCCTATGGTGGCGGAGATGGTTTCCTTTTCTCTGGACCCATGTGTTCACTGGGTTCCGTGCCTCCTTGTTTATGCTGGCTGTCTCCTCTACTCCAATGTCTGTCACCTGATGCTGCTTCTGAGCCTTACAGTTCCGGCATCTGGCGTTGGGAACTTGACTCCCAGTCCCTGGCAGTGGAGTAGTGCCCTAATGGGAAGACTCCAGCAGGTGGTGGGCCCTGCTTCTCTTCTCTCTCCTGGTTTACAGTTGTGCAGTGGGAACACAGCCACGACTCTGGCTTTCCTCCCCCACTGGAAAAGGAGGGAACCTCAGTCATATTGCACACATCTGTGGATCAGGGGTTTAGTTCCCCATCTCCCCAGAGGTGATGTAGGTGGAGCTCCATGACAGGTTATCACAATAGCTAGTCTCACAGTCTTGTCTCTTGTGGATCCTACCGCACTCCGTTTGGGTCCTCCCAGGTGATGACTGCCCAGAGCCTTTATTTGTTTTTCTCCTCTCCGGTATGTCCGCAGCAAGAGTGCCTGGTTTTCTCATTCCTAGTGCAGAATGGGAAGTGGGAGTTGAAGTGGGAGTAAGCCAGAGGGCTGCACCCCTGCCCTCACCCACTCTCACCCTCCAGTCGTGGATAGAGGTGTTCAACCCCTACCCCCATAATAAGGATACTTTTAAATCAGCATATATCTGTTCTGTTTTTAAATGTTTCTATGTGTATAATTTAAAAGGACAAAAAATGATTTGGAAGTGGATGTGTAGATTCACTAAACAGAGTGGTTCTTTTTATTCATTTAAAAATACTACACAGGAAAACTCACTCTTTGGAATACAGTTCTGATTAACCCACTTAGGTCAAAAACATGAAATGCAGTAAGGGAAGCACCAAGAGTTACCGAACAGGAAGAGAATGATTTAGTAAATGGTGCTGAGATAGCCTTTTGTACAGGTTTCATTGAACAGGTTTCATTGAAATTTCTTATTAGCCCTTTTTTTTTTTGGGAAAAATAACTTTGTTGCATATTATTCAGGATACTAAATTACAGAAGAGACAAAGGGCTGGGGAGACAATATTGAATGACAACCTTACCCCTGCCCTTGGGGATCATTTCATAAAGTGTTTAGTTTTGTGCTTAAATCTTTTAGAAGTGCTCTGTTATCCTGAGGATTGAGGTCAGTCTGTTCAGGACAATTTATAATGCTCTTAATAATCTAGCCTCTGCCTGCATCCCACATTTATAGCCTTGGCTTTTTTCTCTTTTTGTTTTTTTTTTTCTGTGACTAGGTCTCACTATTTTTGCCTGTGAAACCACAGGCTCACATTGCCCGGGGTGCCACAGACTCAAGCAATCCCCAGCCTCAGCTTCCCAGGTAGCTGGGATTACAGGCTGCGCCTCCACACCCGCTATTTTTTGGGACTAGGTCTCACTGTGTTGCCCTAAGCAGGACTCAAACCGCGATCCCTAGCCCCAGCCACTTCATAGGCTGAAACTTACAGGCACGAGCCACTGTGCCCGGCTTCTTTTTTTTTTTTTTGGGTCACTATCTCTGTGTGTTATATTGCTACTCTTTGAAATATTTTCCCCCATTTTCTTTATTCATTGAGTTATACTGTTAGAACTTCATCGGGTTTGGTAAGATTTTTGAAGACCAACATCATGAAATAATTTACCTCATCTAACTTTTACTCAGTGTCTCTGACAAATCTGTCTTGATATCATCCCGTTTTTAGTTGTTTTCTTGTTTGTTTGGGTTTTTTTTTTTTTGGCCTAGTTAAATCTTTTCCGAACTTTTGTAGGATATTATATATACTCATGTGGTATTATTTGTTACACTATAGTGAATCAGGAAGGGAGGTTGGCATTTTTTTTATTAAAATGTGTTATCTGATCCTCAGATTAATGAGGTTGTATAGGGCTTTAAAAGTCATCTTATTATAGGACCATAATATAAAACCATAATGTGAAAATCATAATGAATTGACTATCTAGTAAATTGGCCCTGAGATAGCTTTTCACTCTTATCGTGGCATCCATTTTTGTTCATAGTGACTGTGGCGCAATCGCTGTCTTGTTTTTGTTTTATTGAGATAACATTAGCTTATAAATCTGTGTATGATTTAGTGGTCTGGGATCATACTGTACCCACCATTAAGGCTTCATAGGCCTCCATATATGCCCATCCAATGTGCCCCCATCCCACTTTGCTTGCCATCTTCCTGTGCTACTGCGATAGATTCCTAGGGTTTGCTATTGCTTTGTTTGTATCTGATTGTTTGTTTTGTTTCTCTGTAATTCACATGTTAGTGACACTATCCAGTGTTTGTCTTTCTCCTTTTGACTTACTTCACCTAGCATAGTCCATTTGGGTTCCATCCATGTTGTTATAAATGGCAAGAGTTTATCTTTGTTTCTGGCTGAGTAGTATTTCATTCTGTAAATAAACCGTATCTCATAAACAACTGACCTGTCCTTGGAAAATTATTTCCATAACCTAACTATGTATAAATAGTACTGCAGTGAACATTGGAACATATATATCCTTTAGAATTAGTATTTTGGTATTCTTTGGGAGGGTATCTAAGATTGGATTACTGGATTGTGTGGTAGATCTATTTTAAATATTCTGAGGAGCCTCCATACTGTTTTCCATAGAGGTTGGAGCAGTCTTCATTCTTTTCAATAGTATCTTAGGGTTCTTTTCTTTCCACATCTTGCCAGCATTGTTTCTGATCTTTTTTGATTCGAGCCATTCACAATCCTGTTGTGGTTTCCATTTGCATTCTGCTGATGTTAAGTGAGGGTAAGCATTTTTTTTTATTTTCATGTGTCACTTGACCACCTGTATGTCTTCGTTGGAGAAGTTCCTGTTTACTACTTCTGCCCATTTTTCTATTGGGGTATTTGCTTTCTTTTTACTGAATTGTTTGAGTTCTTTGTAGATCTTGCATGCCAGATGCATGGTGTGCAGTTATTCTTGTAGTGATAGTTTCTTTCACTATGCAGAAGCTTTTTAGTTTGATATAGTCCTCGATGTTCATGTTCTCTTTTGTTACTTTTGCTGTTAAAATTCACAGCGATAGCACTGAAGCCTATGTCAGCCTGTGTTGTTGAGTGTTCTGTGTATGATATTTTCTTTGTGTTTTATGGATTAATTTTTTTGTGTATGGTGTGTATAGTTTCTTTTTTCATGTGCCTATCTAGTTTCTCCGTTTATTGAAGAGTCTTTTCTTTCTTCAGTGTTTACTCTTACCTCTTTTGGTGTAGCTTAGTTGTCCAGAGCAGTGTGAGCTTATTTCTGGGCTCTCAGTTTTAGTCACTTGGTCTGTGCGTCTGTTTTAGTTCCGTACCCTGTTTTGATTCTATAACTTTGCAGTATACTTTGAAGTTCTAGCCATGTAAATACTCCTCATTCTTCTTTTTTGTCAGGATTGTTTTCGTTATTTAGAGTCTTTTGTGGTCCCATATGAATTTCAGTAATGCTTCTATTTTTTTTTTTTGAAGAGTGCCTTTGACACGTTAATAGGTATTGCATTGAATCTGTATATTGCTTTGGGTAAGATATCTATTTTAATGTTAATTCTTCTAATCCATGAGCCAGGAATCTCTTTCCATTTCATTGTGTATTCTTTATTATTGTTTTTTAAAGAATATCTTGTGCTTTCTATTGTATAGCTCCATCACCTCCTTTGTTAACTTTACTTCTAGGTATTTAGTTATTTTTGATGCGATTGTAAGAGGTATTGTTCTCTTGATTTATTTCTCTTACAACTCGTTTGTGCGTAGGAATGCAACTGATTTTTTATTTTCTTTTTTTAATTTTTATTTTCTATTTTTCATACAGTACTGGTCACATTTGTGTGGTTGTTTTTCCCTTTAGATATGGCCCTTCCCTCCGTATTGTACCCCATCTCTCCACCCCACTTCCCCTCCCCCCTCCCCCACTCCGATCACTCCAACTCCTTCCGCTGCAAGTCATTGGTCCATGTTTGGCTCACCGGTCTTCTCTTTTTTCCTGGAACAATGTCCTTTTTTTTCCTGGGTGCGAACTTGCACTCCTGGACAGCAACAGGCTAGGCTGCTTGGATCTCCAGGAATAACTGAGGAGGATAGTCAGGCTGAGCACGTCAGGAACTTGTAGGGTAGATGTGTGGTGACTTCTCTACGATCTTTTCTGGTGTCTGCCACAGGCTGCTTATGTGCCATACAGTTCTGATATCTGGGTTTGGGAGCCCAACTTTCAGTTGCTGGTGGCAGAGGTGTTCCCTGCTGGGGCAGACTTCCCCAGGTGGTGGGTCCAGCTTTTCTCCTCTCTCATGTTAGCAGTTTTGCCGTGGGACCACAGTTACATCTCTGTGGCTTTCTTCCCCCACTGGTTGGTAAAGGAGGGGATCTAAATCACCACAAAACGGTGAACCATTGGTTTGGTCCCCCAGCCCCAGGGGAAATCTCTGATAGGTCACCACATTCGCTGGTCTCATGTTCTTGTCTCAGTGGTTCCTCACACACTGCTTGTCCTACCCAGGTGGTGAATGTATCTCACCACCTGTTATTACTTCCTTTCCTCTCCATTATACCTGCACCTGGAGAGACTGGTTTTTTCA